>KB294622.1:240950-312029 GCA_000328365.1 Capitella teleta | reverse complement strand
AGTAAAGCACCGGCCCATTTTCCTGTCAGCTGATTGCTCCAGCTGAGTCCCGCTCTTAAAGCTCCGTCATCTTTCTTAGAAATAGAATGAAGTCGGCGAACGTGAATCTGGCTCAGTTCCGATGGCATTCAGATCCGTATCTGTTTAGTCTCATGATTGGATCAAGGGGCCACATCCTGCAGCGCAGAGATTTCCAAAAGGCGCACGCATTGTTGCACCTGCAACTGGCAAACCCACCGGTTTGTGTAATTCCCGTACATATATATTCAGCGCCGAGCTCTCCTCGTTCCTGCGACACGGACCCTCCACTCGCGAGGCATGCATGCTTTCCGCCAAGGGTCTTTATCGCTCGCATAAAACCCTCCGCCCCATCATTGGCGCGCTCCGCCAAATGCGACCGGCATCTCGCAATGGTCCTAAATTTCGGCGTTAATGTCTTGTGGTAATTAGAATGTTAATTACTCATAACCCGGTTATTGGCGGTGCGCTGGTGCCCGTACTCGCGCTCTTTTCGTATCTGCGACCGTGAAGCAATAAAGCTCGTCGTTCGGCATAAATGAGGATCAAGCGGCCGCAAACAAAGACCGCTGTGGGTTTGCTTCTCTGATTGATTCCCCATTGCACCACCACCCCCTCTCCCTCCTCAAACCCCCCGTTCCCCCCCCCCCCCTCCATCCTCTGCAATGATTATACCGACGGTGTAAGCATCATTTGAAGAAGATGACCTCGACAAAAGCTTCTTGAGAAGTCTCCGCTTTCTACAGACGATTCTTGGAACCTTTCTCTTGCTTATTATACGCTGGATCTTGGCGATGTTTCGTGTATTTCGTACTCTGCATGGCAGATCTGTGTTTAAGCCATTTGTCACATTCGCATGATAAGTTATGCAAACTATTTTTGCGAATCTCATAGAAACTTATGGGAGGAAATTCGCAATTATAAAGTTATGCAACTTATATTGCGAGTTTCATACCATGAGTTTTGAGCTTCTAGTCAGTTGTAACTCGGTAATTACCGTCACTTTACTGATAAATTGACATCCCTGGGGGTTCAATAGAGGCGTGTTGTATATGGGTGAAGTATCCTGTTAATCTTCATAATTTGTGTTGGTTCATGCAATTGCCAGGCTTAGTTATTTCCGGTGTTTAATTGTGTGATTAATCGTCGGGAAGCGAGCGAAGCAGATCCACGTTCATATTTTACATGGCATGTATTCGCTTTATTGCTGCACGTATATTTTGATGCGGCTGCGTACGCAAGTAATAACTGTTATTGAAGACCAGGTCTGAAGCTCACGGAAATGGTAATTGGACGAAGGTGATTGACGCACTCGCTATTTAGGTACTAAGTATATGTTAATGGAACTAGAGCATTCTTCAGCCAGTGACATTGTGAATAAGGCGACGTCACGTGTTTCGTATGTGATGGACGAGTGCATTTCCACCAGAATTAGTCTCTTTCATCACCAGAGCAGCCCAAACCTGGGACTGGGGCGCCATTTTTGGATCCTTTATTCGGAGCCATTTCTCCTATTTATTTTTATAGGATTAGCCAATTGACGTGAAATGGCTCCGAATTCTGGATCCAAAATGGCGCCTCTGTTCCCGGTTTGTGCAACTCTGATGATCGAGGCTACTACCTGTCCATTTGATGCATGGGCAATGGAGCTTTGAGTAACCTTTTTTTATTAAACAGGTGAGTGGTATATAGAAATACCTAAAATAGTGCCATCGTTGAAATGAACACACGAAGCTAAGTATAAGGCAGCAATGCATGTATTGTTGCACAACCCTCAATGTACCGGGAATAGTTCTTGATATCACTGGTTGTTATATTGATTACGTAATAGTTGTTAGACATAAACGGTAATGCCATAACCAATTACAATGCGAGATGAGAGCAAATGCAGAATTTTAAGAAAATCGATTACATTGTCACAGGCTCATAATATTGACTGTAACTCATCTGAGTTTCTATTCAGACTCCTGTATCGAATTATGGTCATGGATCTCGAAATGGTAATGGCTATCTCATTTTCAATTTTATTTTGGTGCAAACGTGTTATACCTGTATACGAGGGTTGTTCGAAAAGTTCTCGGCCTAACGTAGAACACGCAATACTAGAAACGTGAAATTTGCAGGTTAGATAAAGCAACTCTTTATAATATCAAGCGTTGTTTTATTATTTCTCTGGTGAAATGATACTACGAAATCTCACCAAAGGACTGTTGGGAAAATATAATATCGAGTGAGAATCGTTTTTTTAAGTGAAGTTTTGCCGAAGCGTAGAAATACCATAAAGCGTTACGCGACACAGTTTACGGGACCGTTATACCTACTTTGGATTCTTTGATTTCAGTCAAACTTGGCACACACATGCAAATTGACATGTACCCAAATAATTGTATAATTTATTCGATGTTTTCCATTTTTTATTAATGTTTATTCACCAGAAGGAGCATTAATTCATGCCAATACTATGGCTCTCTTCAAGGTTCCAGTTGACCGTTTTATAATAATTTCATCAAAATGTTCAAACCGCACATTTATTATTATTATTATTTATTATTATTATTATTTATTTTACATTGCTTTGATGCGTTTATAAGAAAAATATCGGAGATATCCGTTAATGATTAATAGTCTAAAATCAAATTTGAATTAGCCCGTAAATCATGAGTCTGCCGCATTTTGACGAAAAGCCGACCCCTCCTTCCCTCAAATTTACGCCAGAGGCGATCACGTGACTTTATTTGAAAATCGGTGCTTGCAATTTTTATCTGGAAAGCTAACCTATTACTTTAACAACGCGTTTTATGTTAGACCGAGAACTTTTCGAACAACCCTCGTAAAATTAATTTTATATCGTTTATCATTCGTTGTTTATAATTTATTACGAGTCCCCTAAATTGAAAGCGTGCTACAGACCATGCAACCTATCGGCTGAACACAGGGGCGCCCTGTCTGTTTACAGGGCCAACTGTCCGGGCAACGCGTCCTTTGGGGCCCTTGATGCCTTGATTGACTCTTGAAGTCGCCGCCCTTTTTGTTTCCCAGCAGTCAAAGAGCAAACATTGAGGCGAATGCTGCTCAGCGGTTAACGTTGTCCCCTCTTGAATGTTCTTGTTAACTAAGGGGTCCATTCTCCGTGGGTGTTGCCCTGTTCGCAATGTTGCATGCATTCGTGGATGTTATAGAACTGCTAAAGCCGCGCAGCCGTCTGCAGCACACGCAGTGCTGTACAATGCGTGAAGATAACGGTCTTTCGTAATTAGTTTTACGCATCATTCATTGGATTATCATTGTCTGGATTGGTATAGACTTTAGAATATGCACGCAATGCGCGGGGGGTATAAGAGAGCCCAGTGGATGTTATCAGCATCCGTTGACTGATAGCGCCGCGTGTTTTCATCGTCTTTATGGAATGCGTGGATTCGGATTTACCGCCTGATGGAGATGCTGACGGCATTGGTGCAAAAATAAAGCCCGCCACGTGTTGCGGCCGTCCTTGGGATAGTGTCGATGGCGGTGTCGATGCAACGATCGTCTGCTGCCTTTTAAGAGGAGGAGGATGATGAGGAGGATGAGGATGAGGAGGAGGAGGGCGGCGACCAGAGAGAGCAGCAGTCCGGTAAATTGAACAGCGGTGAACGCCCGCTGGCAGACGTGTCCCTTGTGCTGCTGCTGTTGCTGCTTGAGCTGCAACCGTGCGAGTTGTATATATTCGGAGGCAACCCTAATGAAGACCCGTAACTGTGCATTAGAGGCCTGGTGGGTTGGCTCCGAAGCGTCATCAAAGTGCGGCCAGTGGGCTGATTAGCCTCCTGCCTCACACACACCGCCGACTCAGAGACATTTGGTGCTTTATTGTTGTTTTGTTTGCGAGGAGGAGGAGGAGGAGGAGCAGAGAGCAGGAAAGTGACTCCTCTGGGTCCATTTGTGACTATGCTGGGATCGGCGACTGATGCGCAGTCTAAATGATGAATGATAGGCACTTCCTTCATAAAGCTGCTTTTTGCTAATTGCTCGCTGCCTGCGTCGCTTTCTTCCTGCTTGCCGCTTAGCATTGCGGCGGCTGCCCATGGTCGCAGCTGCTCCCCTCCCGCTGTGTGCGCCTCTGCAGCTGCGGTCCCTGCTTTTCTTGCGGCAAAGAATGATCCCATTCTACTTCAGCGAAATTATCCCACTCCGCGGTAATGCCTAATGCATGATAACGTTATTGCTTTCTGTTTTTTTTTTTTTTTACTATATTTATTGCTCAATTGCTAAATTAAGTATTGTTACCGTGTACGTTAGCACAAAGTTTGAGTTTCCAGAAACGCCGCTTTTTTTTTTTTTTTTTTTTTCACCTTCGCGGCTTTTCTAATGAGGCGGATGCGTTACACGTTGGCGGATAAAGTACGCTTATGAATATAACGAACATCAAAATCAAATTACGACCGGATTATTCAGGTAAGCGATGGTCATAATACCTGGCAGGTGTTGCTAATCACGTTAATCAAGTGATTACATTTGTGATCATGGATTTGAATCATCGCTTCTTCTCCTCCTCCTTTTTGTGTGTGACCCGTACGTGAAATAATTGGTATTATTAAAATAACTTTCTTTCTACATCGTGTACAACGGATTCCCCACATTCGATTGTCCATGTTTCTTTTTGCGATTTTTGCTTGTTTTAGCGACGTTGTTTGGTCGGATATAGTGAACAGCAAGCATCGCAATTTCTGAACATATAACACCAACTATCATCTATGTATCTCTCTCTTCTACATGTGAATACTGTTGAATCAAATTGAATTCAGCAATTAATTAATTAATTAATAGTATCACGAGCTGAAGAACCTAACAAAGCCTTCTTTTAATTGTGAACACAAGTTTGAGCAACCTTTGGTCAATGCTTGATATTTTAAAAATCTCATGACTTATGTATCTTATGACATCTAACCACAACATTGGCTCTAATTAATTGGGTATTCATTATTCCAGCGAAATAAAGTATGATAAAAATCGCTCATCGAGTGGTATGAATGCGTGTGATAACGAAGATTATGAATGAAAATTAAAGCGCGTTACGGATCAATGTATATATTTCGCGGTAACAGAGAAAAGATCATTTTTGTATAACACATAACGCCAAATTGGAAAATCTCCATTACTTGTAAATAAACTTTTGAATCACCCTGTACAATATAATTATGTAGTGCACAGTTATGTTGCTTGAGGGTATTGGTTGGTTTCCCCTCTTTGATGACATTGAGTTGAACGCATTGAGCACCGTTTGTTGTTAGAGGTTTTGCATGTCTACTGTAATATTTATGGTATTTCACAGGTAACTGTCACGAGGTAGGTGCGATTTATCACAATGTGCAATGAGGCTTTGGCTCGGCTCAGCTCTTAAAAGTTATTAATTTTATTACAGAAATGTTGCATTCTCTAATTGTACGGTGTGGCGTGTGTTATCCCTCAGGGCATCTGGTTTGTACCCCTGCTTTTATTATTAATTAATTAATTTTAATTATGCGATCCATAAATTATTATTATTATTATTATTATTATTATTATTATTATTATTATTATTATTATTATTATTATTATTATTATTATTATTATTATTACTATTATTATTATTATTATAATGGTCCCCGTGAGATACGAGTGTCCTGAAAGGACTTTAAGGCAAGAGTGACGTCATTCATCCACCTGGCGTAATCAAGCTCACTCCTCATTCCTCCACTCCACAATGGATTCCTTTTTTTTTTTCTTTTTCTTCTCCTGGTGGTGATTTTCTCGCCACAAAAGCGCAAGAAAAGAGACGAAAAGATATGCAATGGTGCGCATTTGATTGCGTCGACTGAGCGACTGTTGGTCGCGATGTCTTGTTCGATCACCTTCCTCAGCATACCCCGGGCTTCGCGACTGAACCACTCGTCCGTGTGATGAGCCTCAAGCCCGCGACCCCGCTTGAAATTGCGTTGCTTGCTCATCTAGGACATTGGAGTTATTGGAAGGCACAAGTATAATGGTCGTAGATTTACCCGCCGCTGCAGCTAAATCACGCATTCATGGTCTCGTGTAATAAGATCTGCGCCGCCGTGCAGTTTTGTGTGGTCGAAAACATTACATGAATCGTTGAATGTATAGTTCGTCTTTCTAACAATAGTAATAACAGACTCGTGTTGAAATTGTGTCTCTGATTGAGACAAAAGCGTTTTTAATTAGGCTTTACATTTACGCTGATGATATCTACGCCCAGCCTATATATGACCATTACCATCCTGTTAATCCTACTTCCTGTGAGCATTATAACAGCAAGATGAACTTCCTTTTTTTTTCATCAAGTGGGGTATAAGCTTTGCTCCATTGAAGTATCTCTTTTATTTGAAGGCCGCATGTTTCGCCTTGACAAGAATTTGCGGTTAGCTTTTTATAGGTTTGCTACTTTGCGGTACTTTGGTACTTGGAGTCACTTGCGTGGCGCGGGCTGTACTCGTCGCCGCTTGAACTCTCATATTTGGTCGTATTCTGTAGTCCTTCGCATTTGGCCGCCGCTCCATACTGCGACACATCACCGCTTCTCGACCTCGCACCCGCTGCCCTCTGCGCGATTTTATGATGTTATACTTTTATACATAATGTTATTGCATGGCTCCATCATCATCATTAAGCCACGCTCCCAGAACCTCTTTCTTCGCACAACTAAAAAAAAAGCCACCCAAACTGACAAGTGGCCGTCTCCCCCGCCCGCTCTCCTCTCCCCGCGGACTCGGTGCTCTTTTCATCGACGATGCGGGCCGATTTGGCGGCAACTGTGATGGGCTAATGTCGCCCGCCGTCTTCCCCCTTCAAGGTGCTGCGCCTCATCGCAGCGAGTGCTTCTCCAAGGCTGTCGTCCATTCGGGTGTAAATCGCGGATAACGGCAGCCGGTCTCTATCTTCACACACTATCTGACCATACATCAATGCATCTCGATCCTGCCACATCCGATCTTGGTTTCTCATTGCTTTCCCAGATGGAAGGCGGTATAAGCCGGGGAGACGGCGCTTGCACAAGTCGCCTGGATGTGTCGGGAGATCACTGCACTTGTTCGGCGGAATAGGTTCAGCGACCCAGCGAGTGGCTGTCGACAGAGTCGCTTCGCCGGCTTATTCCCCAAACGGCGCACATAAAGCGCGCCGGTCGAGCTGCCGGATGAGGCCCTCGGCTGTGTTAGGGCATACGCACAGGATTAATATCGAATCTCTCGGGATTAGTGTCGATGTATTTACGAAATCTGCGCCCTGCATAAACATTGCGGAGCGCCTATCAGTGTCGCAGGCGCAGTTACCGTGGTTTAGTTGACCCCATGCAGTTATTAAGAGTATTCTGCATAAAAAACCACCACAGAGTTAATATATTGGACCGAGTGTAGCAAATAGATTCACCCCACTCCCGTGATTGTTGATGCCGTATACATAGGTTTTACCTCATTTCTTTCTGATCGTGAATGTTTTCATTCTGATAACATAAAGCAAGCTGGCTCGTGACTTGGTTTTATTCATCAAGGGATGTCAGCCAATGAATTTGCACTACAAACAGTGACAACTGTGTATACAATGTGCCATAATGGCTGCTATAATGGGCGCTGAAATCAACAGCATTATGGTCTCCCCAAGAAAACTACAAAAGGAGCAATACGTCAGTCTAGCAATCTAGCACTGACTATACAGAGTACTAGACTCAAGCTGGTCTGTATACTATAGTATATGGCTTTGTGGTCACTCGTCTATATCACACACGCTGTGAATCTATGCGTTAAAAGCATCTAAGGAAGCTATGATGAATGGATGCATAGATCAGGACATCCTGTCTTTGTGACTGTGAACGGTTGTTCATCACAACCATCCGGTCAGAGTTTCTGCAGGATCATTAATGTAAACTAGACGCCAGCACACCCTTGCAGCAGCACTTGGCGTTAGAGAGCCACTGGATTTGTGTTGCGAGAGTAGATGGACGCGGTGCCTCCGTTACATTTGTAGGCGTCCGTCATGATCAGCGATTGCCGCTGTCCTCGGTGGCAAAAGGCGCGCAGCCTCTGCCGGAACTGCTTGCGGAAAATGCAATAGACGACAAAGTTCAGAGACGAGTTGGCTGTGACCATGAGGTTGGAGATGTGGTAGTAATAGAAGTAGGCCTTGCCACATATGTAATAGTCTTCTCCGATATTCAAGTAGAGCAGTTGATTAAGAAACGCGGGCGATTGACACACGAGGAAGATGAGGATGATGACAATCATGACCAGTGTTAGGTTATTCTCCTGGTCCTCGCCTGTCATCGACGCCGGCAGTTGGCGCTCAAGGAGGCGCTTGCGAGCCCGCATCAGCTCTCGAATGAGGCAAGTGTTCAGCACGATAAGGATGACGAGAGGGCCAAGGAAGACGAACAGACAATACAACAGGGACTCGTAAATGATGTTATAGCGCTTGTCCCTCAAGAGTGGGGTACCTTCGTTTTCGGGCACTGTCTGGTTTGTGACTGGGTCTATCTTGTAGACGAGTTGCTGCTCGAGGAAGCGAGGTATGTTGTAGACGATGATGCAGACGAACATGATAAACACCTGGAGCCGCACTCGAGTGATGGTGCAGAGTTTGGGTGCCTGGAACGGCTTGCAGATGGCGATGTACCGATTGAAAGCGATCAGCACCGTTATCCAGACAGTGCTCAGCTGAGAGATATGAACCAAGGGGTGGATAAAGACCGTGTTGAATGGCATCAAGTACTGATTGGTCTCCTCCAGGAACACCGTTGTGGCCGAGTAGATGAGTGTGTACCCCGTCGTGCAGAGGAACATGTTGTCGACCACTGCCATGACCTGGAGCAGGAAGGTTGCCACATAGTTCTGTTTCTCCCATTGAAGCACCATGAACGACAGCGTGTTTCCGATCAGACCAAATACGCACATGGAACCCATGACGACGGCGTACGTGATGAAGAGGAATAAACTGCACTCGGCTTCAGTCGCCCCTTCATTGCCCAGTGTCTTGGACCCGTTCGTCGTGTCGTTAATGAACGAGGGTGCCTCCGTCGACATGCTTACTGCCATTGCTGCGTAGCTGCCTTGCGCGATGACGTGGTGCGACGTGCTCTCGCCTCCGTTGTACATTCGACTGAAAAGGAAAACACAGTGGTTTAGTTAACGAATACTTTGTAGCGTTGTGGAGAGATAAGCCGTGATTGGTGAGTAAATATGGGCGGATGACACGCCGAGCGTCGGTCGTCTCGCGGGCGAGATATGCGGCTCGTCAGGAAGAACGCGACGGCTGAATGCAAATACATCATCAAAGAGGTCTTGTATTTGCTATGATGCACCCCACACTTGTCTATGTAGCTGATTGGGTTCCAGGGCACTCTGCTTTCGGCTTTCAGTTGCAGAGAAATCAGGTTAAAACGAACGTCTATATAGTTCTTTGTACAACGCACAAGGATCGATGACAGCTGCTCCAAGGACACTGAGGATGATGCGACGGAGAGTGTGGGAATTGTGGCAGCCTGTAACGTCCAAACCTCGCTGCCTGCCATCAGCTGGGTTCTGTAGTTAGATATCTCTGTTTATCCTCCCCTTATTGCATTCCTATGCCTTATCATCGGTTACACATACGTGTACTATACTTGAGCTATCTATGAGATACTATAACCAACGCCAACATGAAGCGACGGTAGATAGGCCTGGGAGGCTCACTTTGAAGATTTTCTTTTTTTTCTCTCGCGTATATGTACATCCTAATGGATCACTCGACCTGTTAGGTCAATATGTTGTTGGGATACAAGGGGGCTGGGGTCTCCCGGGCGGCATCGATATGGATCTGGACAAGAAATGAGAGTTACTGAAGTGATGAATTGTATCGCAAATTGCGCGCAGTGATAAGTTGTGTTTTTGTCTGGGGGGAATGGCGAAGTGCTTCTGGAATTGATCTTATGCACAATGCATTCATAGAAAGAAGGATGTGTTCCTCTAGATGGCTCTCTTTTAAAGCCGCTCGATCATCGCGGCTTCGTCGCACCGTTCGCTTATTAACACGAAGGAAGGTTGCGGCGTTCCGATTGCAACCAGCGATCAATTGCACTGATCCACCCCAAGTACTGTCTCGTTCAAGTGCTATGAATCTATCAAACAAGGGTCACATGCGTTTCTTATCATAACCCTGCGTCTTGGCTTCGATACACTGTTATCGGATTCAACGAACGGCTGGCCCTTGCAACAATGTAAGCCTAACTTAAGCCGCTAATGACCGTCTTTTGATGCTGAGGCCAATAGGCGCTGATTGGCGGTAGGCTACCATGCCTTTTCAGCTTCTTTTCTTGCCGGGTGCAATTTTCCTCAGGCGATTTTCCTCGTCTGCCTTGATCTTAGCATTACATAACTCCTTATCTCGGCAATGGGTCATTTCCATCACCCCTGTGTACTTCTCGGAATCGCAATTCGCGGTGCGATCTCCGTGGGGGGTCGTATCGCTGATCGCTTTCGCGCCCGCTCGCTGTTCTGATGCATGTCCGGAGCACCACCCCCGTGATGCGCTATTCACACAGCTCATCTGCGTCATGTTCTTATTCAATTTGCGTTTCTGATATTTCATCCACCCGCTTCCTGTTCTGGGTTGGTCATGCTTTTACTGGCTTAATGCAAGTGCCGCATATTTTATATTTAGTTGGCTTTTCCGCTCCTCTTTTCCCGCTTGCATTATGGCTTATCCGCAAACAAGCGGCCGCTGGCCGTGAGCCTCCGCATACGACATAAAGACGTGATACGTTCACGTTTCCGAGTCGCTGCTCAACATTTTCTCTTCGCTGCCCTTGATTACCTTAATGGTATTCTGAAAGCGGATCTCGCGAGATCTTTCGCTCTGCTTAATGCTAATCCAACCTTTTTCCACCTTTTTTTCTTTCTACTTTTCTTCGGTTTTGCGACGGCCGTTTGCAATTGCGTCCAATTTGCGCACTTTTACCAAAGCATTGTGTTTGGCTAGAACGAGTACCTTGGGTGATACGAGTTGAGGGCGGAACTGGAATCCGGTGCAAGGCTCATGAGCTAATAACGGCCGCTGAGGGGACATCCCGGCGAGTGGCAATGCCCCGTGGTCCCATCCTCACGCAAGCCTGTCCATGTCGATATCATTCAGTGTTCATGTCAGCCGCCGCATCGCAGCCACCTGTTTTGCTCTGACCTTCCTTTTGCTTTGAGCTGTGTTAGCGGAAATCGAGCTATGTCTGGCTTGTTGCATCATCGGTTTCAGCGAAGAGAGCCCACACACAGCATCTTATTCCGATCGGCGCGGCGTTTACGGCTCTCGAGGGCCCTGGCGTACAGCGGCCCCAAGCATCCCGCTGGATCCCTAGCAACCACTCTCTGCGCCGCCTGTGCGATTGCCAGGTGTCTGTTTGCTAATGTAACGTAACACTTAATTAAGGGATAAGATACAGATGAAGTATGCGGTTGTGAGAAATGCCATTCGGAGGTTGAGAGTAACTGGCAGGCGTCAGTTTGGATCTTCATGTTAAACATAGACGACCGGCTTATTAGCGGCTCTATGCTAAACGCCCTCCATTACTTAGATTGCAGTCTGTGTTGTAACGAAGTAAACTTACCATGTAACGATACACTTTGTAGTGTTGGAGCTTAAGAACATTTTTTTTTATTATTATTATATTTCTATTTGCCTTATAGTGGCGTTACACAATGTGGGTTCATGATATTACATACAGAATAGCTAGGTCACGATTTGCCGCCTACATTGGTAGTTGATTTGGATGTTGCAGATCTAATGTGATTGCCAGGACCGTGTGAAAAAACATGCGCCTATCAATGATTAATTCGGGATTGCTGACAGTGCTTTACGAACGTTCGTGATTACTGTTTTATTCAAAGTTGGCTTAATTATCGATTTCACGTTGTTGGTTTTTTTTTTTTTTTTTTAGGTGTTAAGTCAATTCAGTATTAATTACTTTTAAATAATTCGTTCTGAATGCGGAGCTGACCATCGAATCTCACTGCTGACCTCATTGAAACAAAGATTCTGTGGATATCGGGTTCTTGCGGTTGGTTTTGACTTAGTTCGATGTATTGCTTAAACACGTGTGCGAACATGAAAAAGTGCATCGTGTTATTAGGTCATAGAGAACTAATTAATGGCATGCATGTAATAATGATTGTTCGCACTCGGATTAAGTGTAAACAATATGAATACTGCGTTAGTGTGTTGATTAACCGTTTGCTTGGAGTTTCTTAAGAGTGTGCAACCCTGGATGACGAATACAATGACCCTTCAACTGGTTAAGTGTACAAAGCACTGATATTCTCCGGATGAAGAGTTCACTTCTGAATTTCGACAAGATAGAACTCACTTCACACGAGAAAAAAAAATGTTCCTGTAAAGGATTTGACTCGATGCGAATTATACGAATGAAAATATGATTTTAAGCCGCTCTCTTGTGTTTGTACTCACCTCGTTTAGAATTGCACCGGGAGCGGTATCCACATTTTCAACACGCGTTTCACGCTGTCGCTGAACCTGTGAGCTGCTCTTGCTAAACTCATCGAGTGCCGCGAGGGCGCGCGCGGCTGCTCTTTTAAAGCCACCGCACTAAGAGGAGGAGGAGGAGGCGGAGGGGGGCATCTCTGTTGCTCGCTCCTCGGACATCGTATCGGAATAACACCAGCCCCCCCCCCTCAGAAGTAGCATCTCGGAATGGCTCAATGCTGCTTGCTTTGTGGGTTACAGTCATGATACTGTTATGTCAGTCCGAAACCCGGCTTCAATGAAAGCCGTCGTTTGCAGCCTTCGCTGTTTTTACCATTGCTGTTTAGCGTACACGCTGTTATGTCATCTTGAAAGCAAAAATATTGACGTCGGAAGCATTTGCTGGTGTGTCTGCCTGGCAACCGTTGATGGGCTGTGCAAATGAGGCCTCACAACTCGAAACAAATGAATTTTGTATTTGACCAAAATTCATGCCTTTTTCAGCTGAGGGAACGGAGCCGATAAGTCTTGTTTGGATTCAACCCGCCCCCTCCCCACCCAAAATAATTCGATTAATGAATACATGAGTAATAAGTAACAGGACCAACCATTGCCTTTTTGTTACGTCCATCGACGTACACGTGTGCAGTGATACAATCGTTGTGTATCAATTGCCATTTCCGCATTACCATTTCCGGACGATCACGTTATTATTGTATGGTCGGGGTGAGGGGTGTGTTTTCAACCTTCTCGGCGACTATGACTTGATTCATCAACCGTTTGAAATACTTTTGATTAGCCGCAATCAATGGTTTCAAAAAGATGCAACGTGCAGATCAGCACGATCACGTGACCGGTGCATGACCTAATTATTACACCTATTAAATCATTATCGCACCGCCAGAATGCCCACTGTACATTAATATTAAGGCCTTTTTCTAATCTTGTACAAGCAGAGATCCCCTTTTCCCCTCGCCAGGGTTCTCTCACGGTAACACATGATAATATTATTGTGATGTAATTGTTTAACGTTGCTCTATGTACTTATTGCAGCTTTGGTTGGAAGTCAATCCCTCGAAAAATAATCCACTGTTTGATTGATTTTAATTGGCTTTTGTGCAGGGCGCATTCTGTCATTTTAAGTCCTGTAACCTGTGATTCTTTCTTGCCTTGCCATTGTAATTCTATGAAATTTACTCATGTCACGCCAATTCAAAGTAATTTGATTTTAATAAAGTGATAATAGAATAATTCTGTACAACTTGTTGAATAATGAAAATGTTTTCGTGTCGCGCTTATTTGATATAATTTGATCAGAATAAAGTAATAATAGAATTATTTCATACAACCTGTTGAATAATGAAATTCTTTGATTAATTATCGGAAATGTTTCCATGTCAAGCTAATTTGAAGTAATTGCAACAGCACGACACGAAGCTACAGACCTACAGCCATACCACATCACCGCGGCTAATATGTTATGTCACCAGTTTCAATGTCCATGTGCTAAGTGTTGGGTTTGGTCACTTTGTAATCGATGCACGCATTGTATCTAATAATTCTAATTTGAATCTTGAAATGATCTTCATGTGTAATTTACAGGTTCAAATTAGATACAATGGTTGTGTCGGTTGCAATTTGGTGGCTGGTTCTCCCGTTTGACATGTGATGCAAATTGATTCTGATCTCACACCTCATACTATTTAATGCGTTTATTCATAGACTCCGTACATATGTAGTATTTAATATCACTGATTTGCATCGCCTAAATGTCAGCTTGCTAATGTAGTGACTGAGAAAAAGAAAAAGAAAAAAAAGAAGAGAGGGTTATCCCGCAACGGAATGCAAAACCTACAGATCTATTCTCTCTTTGTCCTCTTAGGTATGAGGTTTTATTGTGCAGGGAATTACGTCAAATAATGGGTTTCATCGTAAAACGCGTTGACCTGTTTCTATGACAACGAGTGTGGGTGGGGACGGGGTGAATACTGCGCCATGGGCTGATGTGCACATCCTCCCTTCGCATCGGAGCCATGATTACCGCGCGGAGTTGCGGAAGTTGGTTGAGGACCCAAGACAGAATTGGGTTGACAGTTTGGATATTCGTGTACTGCAGCTTGGCTGGTTATTGGCTGCTCTAGAAAGCTTCGCGCGAACTTCTAGGGCTACCTACCAATAATTCCAACACAGTTATAAAAAAAAACCCCCTTGGACTCCTTCATTCATTAGACACTGGAATTAGTCTTAGGGGAGAGAGCCTTCGCCCATCATAAACTGAGCAATACTTTTGAGGCTCATAGTTCATAATAAGCGTGTGTTTCACCTGGTTGCAATGTACACCTGGTCATTTGCGTATTGGTCCCTGATGGAGGTTAGTGCTCGTACGAGCGACGTGACCGCCGCCTAACAAGACTTGCATTCGATGATTGGAGCGGGTTTGGAGGAAACACGAGGTTCCGCTTACATGTCAGGCCAAGATGGTGACCCTCGATTCGTACGATGCCCGCTGCAGCGTAAGCGCAAAAAGAGCACGCGCTATCTTATTGCGCTAATGATGCTCATGTATAACTTGGATAGCTCTCAACTGGCGTGCTCAGTGGAAGTGATTCAGCTAATCATGCGTTTTGAACGAATACATGTACCGTGTGATTCCGATCGATATCCCCTGAGTGAATGTATCGCCCTCTTATAGGCTTCTCTTGAGGACTTCATTAATTGTAGATGAAACAAATTGGTGTTTAGGTGTGGAGCTCTGGATCTTCCAGGGCTGTTAGAGCGCGGTCTTTACCAATGGACTCCAGGCCGAGAAATTGATTCATTTTCTGTTTCTTTCCCCTTGGAATTCTTTGCAAGTTTATCACTGTGGAGCTTAATTTACGGGTTGGTGCAAAACGCCCTCATGGCTAATCGAGGAGGCCTTGTTAATCGCTTTCGTGGAAAGCCGCTCGCTTCCCTTGCGAAGGAAAACTTTTGCGCTGTCATTTTCGCTTCTTGACAGATGTATCGTTAGCGCAGGCTAGAAGCAAACATCGTATATCGGAGCTGTTAATTGCCCCCTCGTATGCCGCTGTATCGACTAGTGTCGCTAGGCAATCGAAGACAACCTTCGGCGATAAAACGGCTGTATATCCTTCGTCATCTCGAGCACCTCAGTGGAGGTGACCTCACCTGTAATCGCGGCGATGCAGCTATTTTGGAGAGTGTCTTTTATGGTCGCTCTCGAATTTCACCTGAGCGCTGCGGCCGACCAAGTTCGCGCCCTGTTCTTATGACGATTACTCTTATTGATTGGTGTCCATTATAGGTCAAAGGCCTCGCACTTAATTACTGTTACTTATTTACATGCAGCACGAATTCGCTCCCGGTACTCGAGGTCATAAAAGAGCGGATAATTCAAGTTTAAGGGTCGTTATCTCCACAGAACAATTCAGTCGAGTTGCCCTCGTATAAATGCTTATTTGAATGTACTTGTGAATTTTCGCACATGACTAAGCACATGCTGCATCTCGCTTTGTTTCCTGGGCACTCCTTGCACGGGGGCTTTTCTCTCGAGTTTCGCAATGCACCGATTGAAGTTGACCCCATCAGGAGGGCTGACAGCGATTTTGACGCAAATGTCGCATTTATTCGCCTCGGCGGGGTTGTTCCATAACAACAGCGAGTATTTGTCATTTACGCAACGCGACAAACGTATGGCCGACCCAGTGCAGTAAAATAGCTTCCCAGATGCGCTGTGCCTCTCTCTTCGGAATCTGGTCGTCGCACGTGTTTCTTGCTCTGAGCAAAAGAGAGGACGAGATGAACAGAAGCAGGCGCTTGGTTGAGACAAAAGCCAACAAGAGGCCAAAGTGGACGATGTCTTTTTCGGCGCCCATTCAGCGGCCACAACAGGGCAACCGAGCAGGGTCTGATCTGCATTCTGCCCATTGCTGCTCTCGCCCTTTGCTCTAATCAATGCTTTGTCCGCGCTCTGCATCTCTGAATCGCTCACCTCACTCGCACAGACGGACGACACAATTTGTGCGTCATTGTATACAGGGCATGTATAAGTTCAGCATTATATGAAGTGCTTGTCGGCCACGGTGGTCAGTGTGGCTGTAAATAGATGTTATTTGTTGGCGGTAAAAGATGGTGCGCTGAATTTGCCGGAATCATTTGAGGGTTTTTTTTTACACCGGGTGTAGAGAACTACTACTGCTCGATTACACAAGGGAAAACTGGTTGTGTAAATTCGACCCCCCGCTGCTCGGAAAGATATACCCTCGATTGCACCGGTCCTAAAACTCTCATCTCGGGTCTGCACAGGCTCAGAATGAGCAAACCTTCCAATGTAATGCAGCGGATTTTTCATTAGTAATTTAATTGCAATAATATAACCATGAAGTACCAACCTGCGCCGATGTTGTTGCATTTATAATTTAAACACCAATACCACTCTGTTCATTTTTATATACAGCCCTACGAATGCAATTAGGTCACTCAGCCATGTCCATTTCGTCAAGCTGATTGAATGGACACCTTAATAGATCTCCTGTGAGGAAACCCAGAACCGGTTTTGGTAATTTGAGCGTATGTTGAGTTATTCTTAGGATATATCAAGTTGGCTTTATTGTGTTAATTGAAGTCTGGAATAGTTAAATACGACTCGATAAACTGCTATCTCTGGTTCTTGAGTTACGGGGTGTGTGTGTTTTTTATTTAAAGCAGCTATTTATAGCTTGTGATTTATGCCACGATCTTATGCCACGAAAAGTAGGACTGCTTTTGGAGTCAGAAATTAGAAATAGAACAAGTCGGTGCAAAGGCTTGTCTTTTATTACGCCTCTAATAGGACATATAGGACACACGCAGGCTATCGATACCAATGCCGTGTTTCTGTGTTCATTAAAAAAAAAAAGAAAAAAAAAGAAAGAAGAAGAAATGATTAGATAAATCAATCGCGGTTTCCGGCTCTTTTCATTTACTTGATTAATTTCATTTGATTACAGTTGAACCAATATAATTGAAAATTTGTAATATTCAGGTCACGTTTAATGTCCAAATTTATAATACCCTGTAATATTCTGCCTTGAAATAAACATTCATTCAATGGTGGTATGCGGGATGAAAGGACCCTTAGGATTTATCGATAAGGGTAGGGATGGGGCGGGGGGAGGGGGACTCCATCCCGGGCTTCTGTTCACGCGTATCACCCGAATGGCACACTTGTAAAACAACTGTGTTGTAAAACAACAAAATATATAGAAATGTAATTTCTATATCGTCATCCGCGGTGACGCTGATCGGCGTCAACGCCCTCACAAAATGACGCTATGTACTTTGGTCTGACACCTCATCACGCCACCATGGAAGCGAACAAAGCTGCGCCTACCAGCCAACAAGCTCTGAAAGGGTTCGCTCTGCATTTGGGTCTTGCATCAGCGCAATTAGTAGCGCACTTTGATTCCTTGACGTCTTTCATCATTCTGATGAATCTCCACTGATGACGATCTGCCTGGTGACGACGTCTCAGTTTGCGCCGCACGAGGATGTCTTGACAATCGTTTTGAGTCCTGATTCACTTTGCCGCTGACGTCCTCTTGTGATCACGCGCACTGTCAGTGTCACGGAGGATTTTTGCGAGCGTGTGATCCGTCTTTCACGCCGTCTTACACAATGCAAAATCAGGTTCCCAAGAACAGCCATTTAGCTCGGCTCAGCAGGCAGATTTCAGGCTGGAATTTCGTAATATTATCAATCTCTGGACTGTCTTCAAATGTCAGCGCCCTGGTTTACTAATCGTATTTGCCAGTGTGGTGTACTCTCATGTATTTCTCTGGAGTTTACAGAACCGATTAGTAGCCAAGCAGACTGCTTATTTGGGAGTTATCTCCCTAGTTGCACTTAGCACTTGAGCAATAAGCTTAAACTGGGGCAGCATTTCTCCCTGCATAACGAATACACGTGCAAGGTAAAGGTGTGCTGCTATTACGAAGGGGACTTAATTGGTTACGACCTGTCATCATCATAGCTTTTGAGGCGGCCCATTGCTCGCAGATGCATTGCGACAACACTATTTTCGCGCCGCTCTCTGCACCGCCAACCCATCTACCGCGTGTTCATGCCGCGTGTATATAGTTATGGTGATTGCAATGAGTTTATTTCCCTTTGTATGGATATTATTTCACCTGAGAGCGCACTTCTTTGTTGCTGGCATTATATTATCTGAATGGTCTGCTGTGTTTATGCTTGCACACGGCGCCACGAATGACCGCGTCAAGTTGCCATCACGTTGCCGCCGCAAACATCTAAGACGACGGCCATCATTGGCTGTTGCTGCAACAATCGGTGACGACGTGACGGCGTCTTCAGTTCCCCGTGACCTCTGACCTCCGTCGTCTGATGCATCGCATGGGCCGCGCGGTCGGAATACGCTGATGCATGCATATGAATCGACGTCGGGGTGACTGAACCGGCGATTTGTCTTGCTGCCGCTTCGGGTGATTTTTCATTCACGTCTGCTCATCCCTCCCTGGTGAGGATGGTCTGCCCCCCACCGCCCTCCTCCCCGACCTGCATCGCTTCCCGATGTCGGTCGTCGGCTGTTCTCTTCTACGAAATTGACGCCTTGATTTGGTTCTACTCTCCGAACATGAAAGACCGACGGCAAAGAACTTCGTCTTTGCCGCTCAGTGCGTGTGTCAGGGGAGCTTCCAGCCACGCATTCAGTGCTCTGTGTTTTATAAAGGAAGCTCAAAAATATGTTGTGATAACGCACTCTTTGAATCGTTACTCTTTTTTTTTTTTTTTTGGTAACTTCTACTTTCACTCGGACATGGGCTCATTTAGTCGTGAGTCTGCGATTTCCTGTTAATTTTAATGACAGTCAACTTTCTTGTCTTCTGTGTGATTCGCTGTGGGAGATGCGTAAAATAATTACGTCGAATATAGTTGGGTTTTAGAGTCAGCTATGAAGGTTTGTCACGATGCTGGTGAGGCGTTTTGTTAATCGGGTTTTCTTGTTCGTGCTGCTTACGTTTGTGAACTTGTAATTCGACGCTCAATCATGCCATATTCTGAACGTCTAGGTTTTTTTTTTCTTTGTTATATACTTATATTTCTATTTCTGACATTTAACGTGGAAAAGAAATGTCATTCATGTTACGCTACGCCTCTTGTGAAGTTAGAAGTTATTTACAGATTGCATATTTGACTGATTCGGTATGGCCAGTTTGAGTGGAATGAGTGAGTATTCGTTTTCAGGCTTGCGTGTATTATTATATTTTGATTTAGTGCTCGCAACCAATGTCAATTGCCCGGATTAATAATTTAGTGAAATGATATGAATAAAATACGCAATTCGCGCCGAGAATATGGAATCTAGGATTCGATATTTATGTTTCTCTCCCTAAAAGGTGCTTATTAAAAAAGTTCTACGTTTCTTTGGACTTATAATAACGTTCGTTCATTAAGTCCATTTCATCGTACTATTCCTAATTTTTGTGCGAAATTTCCATAACCGTCCGTGTTGGATTCACTGTTCTTGTGTTGGCGTGTGTCAGCAATTAGCAAGTATCTCCTGGCCTCGACGCCTCTTTCCTGAGTGCGTGGCATCCGGCTCCAAGCTGCGTATTCGCCAATCAGATGTACAGATATCTATTTCGCCTTTGCTTCGCTTTTATCCTTCGTTCTTTTGGTCATCGCGTGGGCTGCCTTATGATGACCATTTCAGCAAATGCGCCTGCAAATTGACCCCCACGTGACCCGTTATCTTAGGCTCGACGTAACAGAGAGAATTACTCTCTGATCTCTGATCATCTCATTCATCGTTCATCTCACGATTCGTTCTATTTCATCGTTCATGATCTGCTTCATCTCCATAGTGATAATCAGTTCTCCTTCAATCCATTCTGCTAAACTACACTTGTCACGTTGTCATCCATCCAAGAATGACACACCTTCGCCTTCGCGCTGTGACGCACTTATACTGTTACTTACCAAATTTCAGGATCTCGCGTCGACCTTAAAGTTCCCTCTTATTGCCATCGTGTTCACTTCGTAGTTTGTCATTCACAACCGAATCCGAAACGAAGTGGTCTATGCTATGTGTGTACATGCATATAATATTATAGCATTTGAGATTACTCCGAAATATTTGTATTTGCCATGCATCAATCTCAAAAAAGCACAGGTGAAAAAAAAAAAAAAAACAAAAAAAAACAAAAAACAAAAACAAAAACAAACAAACCTGAACATCTGAAACAACCATAGTTCTCTTTAAGCTTTAAATTGAAGTTACCTCTGTTGCCAGGGAGATTATTGCCCCTTCCACCGGCAGCAGGACATTTTGATCATCGGGATCATCATCGTCTGTTTGAGACCCATAAAATTATAATCATCACACAGGTCGTAATAATTTCACGTTGATTGTCAATGCTTCGCTGTACCGCTCGAGGTACTAATTGAAGATATCTTGGTCATCGAAAAAGCACCTGTCGGTATTCATTCATTTATTGTGATTTCAGTGAAATAACCGCAACAAATTCTGTTCCTCAGAATACAATAGTAATCTAGCGTAAGACACGTGATTGGATTGTGGTAATATGGTAAAAGAAGTTCGATTTCGTCGCATCGCTTTTGTTGACGTCGCCAATCTCCGTCAAAGACACGTAAAAAGCGCACGACTTCATAAATTCTTCAACTCTACAATCCTTAATCCTTTAATCGAATCATCGATCATCTTTAATTCTTAATTAAGCTACTTTCAGCTCAGCGATTGTTGAGCGATTTTAATTGCCCCTTTTCTCGGAAAGTGTCCGAGAAGCGAGACTAATGAAGGGATTTCTCTTTCAGTCGCAGCATGACTGCGTGTCTCGTGGCTGACATACGGCGCTTTTGCTTTGCGAGCAACTTGAATCATTTAATGTTCAGTATGTAGATTTGCCTACGTGGGGTAACGCGTAGGGGGAGGTGTTCCATAAATGAAGTCTGAAAGATAAAAATCATTTGTTTGCGTGATACGATCAGGCAGGCATCACTCAAGTTGCAAGGACACTGCAGTGATTGGAAGTTGATTGTTTTCAGCAGTTTATTCATTCCCATTCCCCCAATCAGGTTGGGTGAATTGGCCCTGTAATCTGCTCATGTAATGCATTGCTTTGAATAGGATAATCGGACGCAGATGAATGCTGATTGGAGCTGACCCTATCTCGGGCCCGTCTCCGTCGACACAGCTTCATTGTGTACTGGTTTCGTTCTGGGCCTTAATCTACCCCTCCGCATCCCCAATTGTGCTGATGGTTCGTCGCCCTGCATCCAGAGCAGGCGGCATGCCAGGCAGCATGGGGTCGTTGATAGTGTTGCTGAGGCATTTCTTATTGCGTTGCCTAAATTCTCCTTATGGGCGTATGTTGTCGGGTGATGAGCGTCGTGTGTAATATGACTGTTGACCAGACCGCTGCTGGCTGTCATTGGCAGCGCAATGAAAGTGTCAGCGCAGAGTCCCTTCGCCTGTTCATAACAGGCGCTCGTGTGTCAGAGGCCGGCGCAACCGCCTCGTGCTCCGTGACAGCCGGCCGCTCAGCCGCCGGTCGGAATTTGTCTTTCTCGAGGGCGCATGAAGTATATGCTCCCCCGTCTGATGCGAAGATTGTTGCAAATCTGAGAAATAGGGTTCTGTCGCTGATGCTGTTGACAAGAATTAGACGAGGAGAAAGGCGACGGGAGTGCCTCGGATGAGCATAACACAGGAAGAAAAAACTGAGAAGAGGCAGGAAGTAGTGTTAAGGGGCCAGGAAGAAGAGGTGTTGCTCCCACCTGGACACTAACAGGAAGAAACCTAACGGTTTTGCTGTCCCCGAGAGCCCCCCTTTTTCCCTGGGCGGCGGCAAATGAATCGCTGGCCCGTGAAGACACTCTTTGACAGTGCTTGCTTAAAAGATCAATGAACTCTTTCAGCTGCTGATTGCATCTGAGAAACGCGCAGCTGGCACCGTGTTTTTAGATCTCCATTTGAATGCCTTCACTATTCATAGACATCGACCACCTCCCTTCGCGCTCATGCCACAATGAGTGTATTCGCTCGATCGGTGATCGGCGACTTCTGCTTTCGGTCGCAGCCAAGCAAGAAGTTGCCTCGGAAGTATCCTCTATTTTCATCCGATTCCCGCTGTCCAAAAAGCGACCCAAGATACCCAATCTGTCAGATGCTCCATTTAACGCCCCGTTTTCTGTGAATTCGCTCTATTGGCCGCTGTTGCCTGTGATTGCTTCTCGTCTGACGCCTGGCTATTGTCTCGTTCGCTTGCTGCGCTATTTACCCAACGTCGAATCTACAGGCATGTAATGGGGGAAGGGGTGGGGGGCCTCCTTGCTTGATCTTGTTTTTCACTTTGATTCCGAGAAGGGTTCTTTGGAAAGCGGAGCAAGGTTCTCATGCGCTCTCTCGATGTTATGTTTGTAAGCGCCTTCAGAGAGCGGTTCTTTAGAAGAACCAAGACTGATATGAATAACAGATCTCACGTACCAACAGCAAATTAATCGCCCTTCATTCGCGGGCATGGTCATTGAATGGCATGTCCCATGCACCGTCAATGAAGGCCAGTGTAATTCAATTCATTCGCCATGCTTATTCAGACTTCCCTTTTGGGGCTGTGTTTATTGTTAAAAGCGTACCACGGGATGAGTGATCGCCAGTGCCCTTTCATAATGTATGGAACATATCGCGTTCTGAATGTCTGCTTGGGGTTGCTGAGGGGGCAGGCCGTAATCAGCGGGTCTTCATTAGTCCGCTGCCCTGGCATTGCAGGATTGCTCTCTGTTCGTCGAATACTGGGTGAAATTGTGCCGCATTTCTCTCGTCTTAGATCCGGTTTGATACCGAAGCAAGGCCGCATTTGCAGTGATGGCTTTTGCTGGTTGAATCATGAAACAGACTGGAAAGATCTGTATGGCGTATTCGTGACCTCTCGTGAATTCTATTGAATTCTCTTTTGTACGCGTTGATCCTATACACTGCTTCTTAATTCGATTACTTTTCCATTTTTACGCTAATCGGCCTCGATCTGGATGCGTTCGATCCGCGCATGCGTCGCTCTCCCCAAAGAGGGCGCGATGCCAGTTCAAAGAACTCATGTTTATGGGCGCAATATCCGTCAGCGGGTGAATAATCAGACACACTCGACGCGAGAAGTGAGCGCTGTTATACGTAATCGCAAACACACCGCAGCTATGATGCAGGTGGTTGTAATTCCACGAAACCATTCACTGGTACGCTGTGAGAAGTTAAGAGGTGAAAGGTCATTCAGTGTTATGACCAGCGCGTTCACTCGGGTTGTTTCGATTTCGTCGTACTTCCGGTTACCGGTTACCCATAAAAGATGTGTCATCTCGTGGCCTCGGGACCTCAAGGGTCCCCTGAATGACGTCTTGAATGACCATCGATGCGTGATTCCGATTTTATTGAACTTCTTCGCCCGCTGTTCATGTCATCGTGTGCGCAACGCAGGTGTCCTGGATGAGCTCAGCAATTGTCCTCAGTATGTCGCCCTCTGCACGCACCTTGATTACTTCTTGCTGAGCCAGGTGTAATACCTGTACACGACGACTTGAGCAGAACGTGGCGCGCACTTATCAAGAAACATATATGTTTTATTCGAGAGCTCTGCATTCAAGTGTTGTGCCATCTTTAATCGCAGTTTTCTGAGTAAAATAGACGTAAAACCCTGCTTGTGGTGAAGCTGTTACGGGGGCCTAATGCATAACCCGAGGCGGCCGGCGCTCTTTTCTGGCTGCAAGTGCTGCTATGCTGTAGCAGTACTTGTTGCACCTCAATTTTTTACGCTGCTAAGAGCTCGTAAGCGACGCCGATGAACGCGCATTGCACGTGAACAAAGTGATGCACCTCTGTTCCATGGAACACGGTTATAACCTCGTTAGTGAGGCAAGTTGGCAATTGCATGACGTCTGTATGTTGTCATGAAGGGCGGCGAGACTAATGCCCGGATCAACATATTTATTAAACGTTCCGTGTTCCCCTGAAGCCATGCGCTTAGGTCGGCTCTCTTGATAAATTCCCCTCACAGAAAAAAATACATAAATGTTGGCACGTGTGAATATATTATTGGATGATTGGTGTTTTGTAAGCCACTTTGATATCACAGGTTTTCTAGCTTTTACGCGCATGTTCATGCTACTGTGTTTTTGAATACATTGAAGTCATTCGATCGGTGTAAATGTTCATAATTTCATTTGGCCTCAGCGGGAATAAAGCAAGCACTGGATGACCCGTGAAAAACAACTCTCATTCTCTTGGGGATCTACGGCGGCGAAAGGCAGCATTTAGTAATGCGATGCTAACAATTGAATGAGGAAATGAAATCTGCGGTTTGAAAACACAAGAACCAGCATTTGGATTGAGCCCTAATGCCGTTATAAAGCCCGTATCTGCTCACTGCTATTATTAGGAGTTTCTATAATTATGCGCAATCCTATCCCCCCCCCCCCTTCCCCCGGAGTATATCCGTTGCGGGGTTTCTGACTTCCCCTCGTTGTTTAACGACCTTTGACCTATGCAAAGCAACCCTTGATTGTTGAGGTATAATTACCGTTACTCATCATTGCATCATCAGATAAACATGTCTTTTCCATTGTTATTAGCTGCCCGTGAATCCATTTAATCACAAGGAATATCGCCAACCGAAATGGCGTCGTGTTGCAGGGGAAATTGAATTTTATATTTAGTTTTCTGCAGATCGTATAACGACGTGAACAGACAAGAGCTTCTTGTTCACTCTCCGCTTTTATGGGATGTTTTACGTTGGAAAAAATATCTGACTCCATTATCGTAAGGTTCTTCTGTGAGGTATACCAGTGGTAATAATGTTGTATATGTAATTACGAATGAGCGGCCTTGTCACAATGGTGTTTGCGAATGACTGCGCTGATTAAGCGTGATTGACGATGAGTGAGATGCTCAATGCGTCTGGTTATTCGTCGCATGTCGAGAGCCATCTGTGTTATTCACTTGGGAAATGTTCTATCTTTTCACGATCGCGGTGCTCTGTTTATTTAGTACGTTTTTTTTTTTTTGACCGCTTTTCATGCATTGCTATTTGAGTGAAAATCCACTCAATGGATGCTAATTAGTTCGGAAATCAAGCTTTTAATTGAAATTGTGTCACAAAGTATGTGTCTCATCGTTTTACCTTTCTTGTGACTAGAATTCTTACGTTTCATATTCTTCGCTGGAAAGCCTTAACTTCACTTGATCCAAACGTGTTTGGCACCGTATAATGGTGAGCCGTGAAACACAAATTTCGGAAATCAATGCTATTTTAAGCATGTTAGCATTTGACCGTCTTGAAGTCTATTTGTGTTCTTCTGTGGAGTGAAGTGAAGTGTGCGTTCCTTCATCATGTTTGTCTCAACTGATGAAATCTCCGCCCAGTCACCTGCCTCGGCGGCCACTTGATCAACCAGCTCACCTGCGACTGATGGATTCGTAGCTCAACCAGAGGTTTCCTCTGAGGGTCGAGGACTCATTCACTTCTGGGTTGCCATGGCAACTACATTAGCTTTCCGCTCTGTTATGATTGCGTCAATATTCGGTGAAATCATGCAGCGAGTGCGACGTAAAGCGGCCTTGATCCTCGGTATCATTCGCTTGTTTTTATTCGAGGATCTTCGTATTGGGTCGGTTCATTCATGTCCATGCAATTGCTATCAAAGCCAGTGGCGGGCATTTTTCCTGTGTTTATGACCACGTTACCTTCCTTGCGGACTGAAGCAGCGTAATTGATCTATAGGCGCACCTCTCAGAAGCGACCCCGTTTATGGGGCCGCTCTGCGAGCACTCATTGATTTCAATAACGCGGCGTATATACGGAGCTCATCTTTGAGATGCGTCGTCGCTGAAAAACCGCCTTTCTCGCTTGCTCCGTCATCATTGTGCAATGCAAAACCTTTTATGAGCTTTGTGAATGACAGGTGCTGAGTGGCGTCGCATGAATGACACCTGTTTGTCATATCTGGCAGCGTTCATTTTATTAGCCACACAGCTTGTTCTGCCGGCTGGAACCTGTTGACTGGTCATTGGGGACCCAGCACGTTCCCCGGGCCCATTTCATCCCGCGGTTATTTGACGGTTGGGCGCATATGCTGCTGGCCCATAAGATTGGCCTATTTTTAGCCCTTTAGCTTATTTATCACACCGTGTTTTTCCTTTGCGGATATTCCGCGCAAGGACACGCAGCGGATGCCCGCGATTGAAGAGCGACGCTGAATTTGCAATCAGTCGGATTATGACAAAACCGCCAGTGTCCTTCTCCCGTAATCAGCCTCCGGAGATGCCTCGTTCTCATCGCTTACTGCGTGTTTGCTCTCTATATCTGTCCCAGCGCATCCCTCTCCAAACCCGCCTCCTTGATCAGGCAGCGTCCGCGACTTGTCCTTATCAGGCGGGGCGACTGGCTCCATTGCGCGGGAACCCGACGAGGGTTGTTGCCAGGGAAGCAATGATTCTTTGAAGTTGAATGAAGAGCTTTTAGCCGCATGTCAGAAGCCAAGTGCCCGATTTCTTAATGAAGAGGAACGTTGCAGTCTGTCAGTCATCAGGAGCGACCCCGCCCGTCCGTCTTTTGCTTTCTTTGCTTCTTCTCCCGGAAATGCTCTCTTGTTTGCTTTATCGTATCCAGGGCGAAGCTGTGCTCTCGGGGAAAGTTTATGTTGACTTAAAATAGACACAATCCACTTGGCTGCTTGTTGGAATGCGGGTTGCCTTTCTCCGCATCTGTTGTTGCCAGAACTTGAGAGTGTGTGCATGTCATTTGCGTCGAGGGGCCTCCTCGCTGAATGTGTTGTTGCTCCCTGATCTTGCTCACCGTGTAATTAGCGGCGCCGTGATTTGCCGTGTGCTCGTCGCTGATACGGCGCCGTTATTGTCCGCCTGATGGCAGAGCGGACGGGCGGGAGGTGGTTGGGGCGGGGGGTGGCTTATCCGCGCCAAATGGGCCTCGTTGATCCCCTAATAAGCTCTTTTGGGGTCCTCAATGAACATCCGATGACGTCAGGCATTTTAGTACGTCCTGCCGACGCAGCTCAAGGTCGTTGTTGGATGCGCGCCTCGCATGACGGCCGCGCGTATCAGCGCCGGAAGGAAGCGCCGAAGACGACTAGTGCGCATGATTTATTGACGGCCTCTTCAATCCCGAATGAGTTTTCGCCCTCTTCATTATTCCCCGAAGACAACGATAATTGCCTGCTCCGACCCTCTAAATGGGCGCTCTGTTTTTTTTTTTAGACGAATCATTTATTTGTTCCAGTGAGAAACTGCTGATCCAAAATGGATATCTTCTCGGCGCTCGGCGGCGCACGCCGCATTCAAATGCCGGTGCCGCTTTTGGCCTGCGTCGTTTCAAGGCTTCCAGGAATTTCATTTATTGATATCGCGACCCTTCTCCCTGAGTGCGTAAATTTACCGCCGTGTGCATGGTGACAGTGTTGAGTCACGTGGCTTCTCAGCCCTCGGTGACTTCAGTCCCAAGGGAGCGTTGCTTGCTCTCCTCGATAGCATTGTCGGTCGTTGATCGCGTGGGACCTATTCGTCTCACCGCAAGCGACCTCCTCCTCCTCCGCGTCTGCTACACACCTCTTCCTTCAATGCTGACGCGGCACCTGGCGCCTTTCCTCGGCTTCTCCCTCCGTCTCTCCTTCTCCGATCTCGACTACTTTCCTCCTCCATCAATAACATCTCTTACTGCGTTTATCATTCGCTCATGTTGTCAGATCTAGACAAGAAAATCGATTTGTTCACTCTTCAGTTATACTTATTAGGATATCAAGAGTTGGCAAAAACATCGCTCGTTGACGGTTTGTCAATTGCGAGCAATTGTGAATTGCTTTGGTGATCATAACGCACTTATGGTGATCATAACGCACTTATGGTGGTCATAACGCATTTTAGTTTTGTAACTCATCATTCATTGTATTGATTATCTGTCGTGCGTTTTGTTGGGATGTTTTCTGAGTTTCTTTTTGTTTCTTTGCAGGTACGTAGCAAGCATTTCATCTCATCCGAAATTGGCGAATGAATCTGAACTTTCGTGGACACTAATCATAACGCACTCGAGGTATAAGCAAACTGGCAGCTGCGCTGGCTCGTTGTCATAACGTCTTCATGGCTGTGGTGTTTCGAAACTAGGCCGATTTCTCGACTTGATTTGACTTGTTGGGTTTAAATTTTCCTATGATATAAGATTTCCGGCAGCGTAACTGCGTATGCCTCTCTCGACCATCAATGTCGAAATTATTCAATGGACGGTTTTGAGTGCAATAATCTCACAAGGTGCAAAGCAGGCGATGGGTCACAGTCTTGAACAGGGAAAGTTTTAATCAACGTATAAATTGAGCGATCAACAGAAAAGCCTGGAAAGGTGATGTATTAATTTTTCCATTTCATGCACTCTTCATTGGAATTGAATTTGCATGGCTTCCTTGGTCATTAATGCTGCATATATTAAATTTTCACTGGCTTTGGTGCAATCATCAATTGATAATATCAAAGTAATTTATGAAACTTTTTAAGCAAGTCTTATAATTGCCATACCGTATGCATAATTATGAAAGTGTCTTCAACTTCTGATTGAAAATAATAGATATATTAATAGGCATTGTGGTAATCAAAAGATTTGCACTGATATTCGAGAGATCCGTCATGAATACTCACTGCACAGAGATACGTTATGAAACTTGAGATGGCCCTTAGATGCGTTATGATCTCTGCTTGTGAAACTTTGCTATTACTAGTATTGTGCATTCAGATTTCAGAGTTCCGAAATATGAAAATCATAACGTTGACTCGATTTTCAGTTGAAATTGGTAATCATAACGTTATTGCATTGCTAAAATGATAACGCATATTTTCATGTATACCTGACCTCCTAACTTCAAAGCGGTAATTATGCCGATGCAAATTCACATGGTATGAGTTAATCAATACTGAAGGTGGAAGGGGCGAGGAGGAGGACGAGCTCATGCTTTTTGATCCTCACCCAAAATAATTGATGATTAATTTAATAAATTTACAACCAGGTGTATGGATTGCCCCATGACCATTGACCATGACCTATGATCTTTGGTGTACTCTCACGACCTTTTCTGAGTTTGTTTCGCTGGAGCAATGCAGGGTAACCGCCAACGGAACACAACGAAGAAGTACGTTGCAAATAAATAGATGCTAGGATTCTTCCTTTACTGATCTACGGGGGCATGAACAAATCGATTTACGTTGAAAGGTTAACGCCGAATTGAGCGAAATTCGACGTCTGCATGCTCCGATCTGCTATGGAAATCGAGCAATTGAGTCCAAATGAAATTTGACTGATTTCAAATTTGGTCACAAAACAAAAGTAGAGAATCCCGCAGAAAATTTACAAAAGTACTAGTGCCCGACAATCCGTTTCCGATCTGAGCGGCTGGCGATAGGCCAAAGGAAAAGAAGAAACGCCCTATCGCCCTCCTGATTTACAGCGACAGACATCATGTACAATTATACATTTATAACAGTTGATCGTGATTACCTTTTCCTTCACTCGACCGAGTTGCATTCTTATTTACTGCATGTAATCATTGCAATGTAGTTTCTCACATTTGATTGATTAACACTGTCTTCGAGATTCAACGCGGATCCTCTTTGCACTGATGTAGGTGTGATAGTGGCATGCATTATTCCATTCGCACTTGTTGCTTTGCTTCGTTCATGTGAAATGACTGATGCTCGCTCTTCATGTCCTTGATCGAATCAACGCTGACGACGTGCGATGCATTCTGGGGGATTTTTTCAACTCAACAGTGGCTGACGTAAACCGGCGTTATTCAACCAGCAGCGCCCTCTAACGAAGAACCAAGGAATTGATAGCCGAAAGATGATGACATGAAATATCTGACCGCGGCGTGACTAGCACGCATTCCATTTCATCTGCCCGAGGCGCTCATTTCCTGCCTGGCATGGGATGCAACCCCTGCCCCCATTAGAGACCGTAAATAAATAAGGAAATCCGAGATAAACACTATTACATCGCTGATTCAATGAGTGACCCGGTCGCACGGTATACGCTGCTAATTGGTAATCTCAGAGCAAATTAAGTATGTCACAGTTCGAGCAATCTCTGAGGTCAATAGGTGATTATCGAAAGTACCTATTCTTAACCACTGAGCAACAGTTCCGAGTTGATTCTCAGTCGTCATGTTTCAGAACTGAAACAAGGAAAAAAAAACAAAAAAAAAAAAAACGAAAAAAAAAAAAACGAAAAAAAAACAAAAAAAAAACAAACAAACAAAAAACAACAAGAAAACAAGCCCTTAAAAAAGAGAGTAGAAATGACGACGCCATCAAAACCCCGTGCTCCGCGTCACAGCAGAACAGCTACGAGGCTTAAGCCAACCTAAGTGTACTAAGCGAAACCGCTGTATTCATGATCCACACGTGCGGTAATTGTTAATACTCTCAGTTAATAGAAAGCACACGTTTCCCCTTCTCTTTGATCTTTGCCCATTGTTTTATAGGCTGCACGGAATTCATCCATAGCGATTCGTCATCTTCGGTGTCAATATCGTAATGCATTTTGGCGAATGACCGAGGGCGCTGCAGCGGCAGAAGGAAGAAGCAGTGTTCACTGATGGCTCTGCATGTAATTCGATAAGAAATGCGATTTCTGGCTCATGCTTCATCGTTGGCCGTTCTCTGGCCTGACCTCTCTGCTTGCAGCTGATTTCCAGGTCTTGCGCTTCTTTTCTTTGGGGATTGCAATCCGGGGTCGGTGCCAATCCCTCGCATTCGCCGCTGATTTGCGCTGAGATGAAAAGTGGGAAGAATAAAGCTGAAGGAGGTCGATATGGACACATTGTTGCTCTCTGCAGAATATTGTAGCATATACCTTTTACTATAGTTCCCGTGTTAAATTGCATGTAAGTGCACGCTAGCCGTGGTCAGGGAAATACTGGTGTGTGATCGGTTTTATGCGTGCATCTGCTCTGGGTGCAACGCTAGAATTCGGTCTAGTTTCGCTTCTTCAGATTGCTGCTGGCGTCTGTATATCGCGAGCGTCTCCTCAATCCGGCTGTGCATGTGATGCAACCCCGACCCCATTCCAGTGAAAAGACCTGCGTGCAGAATCGCATGTCAGGCATTGCCAGTGTGCGCCTGGTCTTATCGATACTCAATTTGAAGCCGTCATCTGGTTGCACGACGGGAATTGTGTCGTATTGCGGCCTCTGTCGGCGTCCGCTGTCTCAACGTGGGAACATGCAGCGTCGCTGTCTGGTTACGTCGTCTGCAAGGAGGCTGCTGCATTGCTGTTAATTGTGGGTTTTAGGAGCCACGCCCACACAACGTATATGTAAATGCGTTCATTCTTTAGTCGGCGGCTGCAGTCTGCTGCCCCCGCGGATGGACTTTTGGCACACGTCGCCCGTCGACGTGATTCATGGGGCAGACGGAGGAGAGCCGTCTCGATGCGATCGTCGTTATGATTCCCAATCACGGAATCGTTATTCGCGATGATTTGCTCTGCTCAATTAGAGCCGGGAGGGGGGGTGCTGGTATTGATCCCGGGCCGCAACTTGCATTGGGGTGAGCACGAAATGAACGAAGACTGCAAGTGACACGCGCCTGATGGATCCCTCAAGCAAGCGAAACAAGCGAATAACAACGCCCTGCCTCCCGATTAGGGACCCTGGCCACCCGACGCCAGCCTCTCCCTTTCCTACCGCGTGCCACGGCGCGGCATCGGAATGAGCGCCGTCGGGCTATTAGCGCCCATTCAGCCGCTGACGGCGTCCTCAATGCCGCCCAGGTCGATCGCAAAACCCTGCCAGACACGCCCGTTTTTCCTCACATCCGGCTCGACTGAGTAGCCATATAGACGGGGACCGAGTGACACCACTCCGACGTCCCATTCTGTCCTCTTATTCTTTCCGCGTTTTCGATGAGACATTTCTTTTGCGTATATATTGGCTGGGATTCTTGATGCGTTGTGGCTTTTTTTTTGCCTCTCACAATGTTCTACTTCTTCGTCTTCTTCAAGTGGAACTGCGATCGAATTGCATTTCGCTGCGTTGCAATGATTAGGATTTATTTATAGGTGCAATAAGGCTAATGTGGAAATTGAGTCTTGAGCTGTAATACGGCATGTTCTGCTTGGATTCAGGTGCGTCCGGCCAGTATTGTACGCCGCGATTGCTTGTGACCTGACTCCACAGGGTCACGTGACTGTGGACTTCATCTGTGAGGCTGGACAAAGTGCTTGAATGTAGCTGCTTATTTGATTTGCTCCAAAGCAGACAGCCTCTTGTGTCATCAGCGATTGATCAGAGCAAATCTCCCGCGGCTTGAGCGTGTCGAAAGTCCATTGACTGCGCAGGAAATTGGGCTAAATCCCGGATCTAGTGTTGCTGGTGGAGTGACGTCAGCTGGCCTTGTCCGTCGCTCTGTTGTAGATGCCGAATGACAACCGACCCCGACGAAGAGCGCCGCCGACAAGCTTATGCACTTCTCGCTTATTAGCTTGTGATTTGTGCTGGCAATATCCCCACTGCTGCCTTCTTCCTTCTCTCGCTATAGCTTTCTCTTCCCTTTCTTCTTACCACTAATTGCGTGAGAGCGTTCAATGCCATGGCTATTGGCTTTCATCACAGCAGAATCTTTCGAGACCCCTGGAGTCAACAGCAGATAATCATTGCTCACGGATCTTTCATCCTCCGAACTGGCTCTCGCCGATTCTATCAACAATCCTCGCAGGACTTGGTCTTTTTTTTTTCTTCCAGTTTTTCCCTCCTGCAAGCCCTCCCAGTTGGTCGCCCGCGCCCCTTCTTCCAATCCTACCCTCGCTGCATGACCAATGAACCCCTCTGTCTTCTCCCTTTAACTGTCTTAGTTTTATCAAACCATACTCGGAAGCCATGATCGATGCTGGCACTCGTGCTGTTTGAGCAGCCAGTGCTGCGGCATTCCTCGCACGGTTTCACGCAGATGGTCTTCGCTTTCGCCTGCGATGATGACGGAAACTAAGCAGGCTGCGATAGCTGCTCCGCTTCCGACATCTGATGGTCATCATCATCTGATGAGTGCACAGCATCTCGTATTCACCGCGAAACCGCCCGTTTCTCCATTAATGAGTTAGTTTTAGTTTCGCCTGCAGTGATAATAATAGCCGGTTGCACCCACCTGATTCATTATCATATGTCTGTACCTCGGAGACTGTATTTATTAATGGTTAACTCTGGCGGTTTCTTCTCTGCTTGTATGGTGAGCCAATCAAATTGTGCTTCTTTTACGAAATCTAATCAAGAGTACCGGCTTCGGGTCATTCGCGGCCTCAGACGTCTTTCGCTGCCTCAGCCCTGTCAATCAATTGATATTATGTATGGCAGTTGACTCGCTCACACAGATGATTCCGCCATCGAGTAACTGGGATCGAAGTCGATGGTTCTGGTGTTGTCCTGTGTGATTTGGTTGGCGACGAATGAGAATTTGATCCCCACGCAGAGAATCTCTTGCTTAGCGGACAAATGCAGTGATATTGACATGCTGTTCATTTCATGAATGCCATCAATCATTCACTGTGGACATTTTTCGATGAGCCTTGGATATAATTATAATGCTTTATGCGCGATACCACTGAGTTGACCCCCTTCCCTGAGCTGATGGTTATATTAAATGCACTGAAGCGATTACATTTATGTGATTGAGAAAAATAGCGACCAAACTTTTAGTCAACTCACTGGTGAAGGGGACGGATGAAGCAGTATCAGAAAGGCATTGCTTTAATTAATCTCAGTGGCAATTTATAGTTACCTGTACATGGGTTATTTTTTGATCCAATAAGAATAAAAAAAAAAAAAAAAAAATTGTGAAGGATGTATAGAATAGCCAAAAGAACACAAAAGGAGCATTGTGCACATATCAGATGGAGACCAACACCAAAGTAGGTGCAAAGGGTGCCTGAGAACAAAGATGCAAAGGATGCCTGAGAACAAAGATGCAAAGGATGCCTGAGAACAAAGATGCAAAGGATGCCTGAGGACCATGAAGAGGCAAAGGATGCCTGAGGACCACGAAGATGCAAAGGATGCCTGAGGATCAAGGAAGATGCAAAGGATGCCTGAGGATCATGGAAGATGCAAAGGATGCCTGAGGATCAAGGAAGATGCAAAGGATGCCTGAGGATCAAGGAAGATGCAAAGGATGCCTGAGGATCATGGAAGATGCAAAGGATGCCTGAGGATCAAGGAAGATGCAAAGGAGGCCTAAGGATCAAGGAATATGCAAATGATGCCTGAGGATCAAGGAGTGACCATGACTTTGACCATGACTCCACTCATCCTCATCAATGGGAGTCTTATTGCCCAACGGTATTCCGATCACGTGTAGAGGCCGGTGGTGGTCATATCCCGTATTGATTATTGTTTTGAACAAAGAATTTGATGTGCCAATGAAATTGCTACTTTTGATTTTCACCCCTTCTCTGCTAATTGAGATCCAAAACGATCCACGCTCCACGAAATTATTTATTAGTTTAATTACAGATGTAAAAATGATTGTTCAATGTCCATACCAATTTTTGGAGACATTGAAGAAGCATAAGTATGTATTTCATGCGTATTTCTAAGGGGTGTATCTTCTTTTGGCTTTCAGTTTTGTTATGTATATGATATTATGATTAATATTTGCAACACTAAGTTGGAGTGTATGCCTCAACGAATAATTGCAAGCTATTGCCATATAGAACCAATTTGAAATGGATGGAGCGTAAATTGTTAAGTGATGTGTTAATACGATACGTTAATTCGTTGATGCACAGCTTGTGCGTCGGACCCCATGAATTAACGCCTTACCATGCACCTGTACTGATAGAACACCGCAGAAGGAAATGCGTAATATCTTATCTTATCTTATCTTATCGCTTAAATGTGTTGCTGATTTGTGTTGGTTTTCTATATGACAAATGTATTCGCTCAAATATTCCTCTTCCTTCCGCCTTGAGGTGTACTATCTGCACCTCTTTATTGCCTCATTGTAAATGAACCTCGTAATCTTTGGATGAAATTAAAACGTTGTGCGTTCGTGAACTGTATGCATACATTATACATATGGGCCTTTATATTATAGATTTCTCCGCTGTACATAAGGACTACATTTCCCAATTTTCAGACTTTTTTTACTTGGGCAATCATGCGCTGTCCCTGATAATTTTGATAATCCGCCCGTCCAGTCTGCATCCGATTGCTCATCGTTTCTGAGTGTCCTCTTCTGGTGCTGGGCCCGTCAGACAGCCATTGTTCACTGAGCGCCAAAGGTTATTTCCCTGTTTTGTTATTTATACATAAGAAAAACAACGCCTCGCGTGCGTTTTAAAGGTAGATTTATTATTTATTATTTACCGAGCCCTTAACTTTGAACGCGAAAGAAATATTATATCTCTCGAAATTATGTTGACTCTATCTGATCCTTTGAGGAATAATGCATGCTCTTCCATGTTATTATTATAAGATATTTTCGCTATGATTTTTTACATTTAATATGATCAATGCAACGCAATCTGAGGCTCTGTTGTAATAAACGACATCCGATGATATCATTATAAATAACGACCTCTGCTTCACTGGGATGACATAGATCAGAGGAGACGATTCAAGTTCAGCCGCAGTCGTCAAATGGTTCACGTAAAAATCGGCAAATGGTTCACTCAATAATATGTATGAAAGGCACACCATGCGATCTAATGAAAATAAATTAAGGAAAACTAGAAGCTCGAGTTGCAGCCAGAAACGGGCTCCCGTAAATTGTTGTCGGTGTGGCTTGCACACTTGTTGTTGAAGCAATTTCTGCTGAAGACGTACGAATGCACGCGCGGATTCGCTCAGAAGCCCCCGGTACCTTCTGAGCGTTTAATCTGAATTGCATATGCAGGCAATATTACGTAATGCACCGGACGTAACAAAGCGCGCTTTCCTGTTGCAAGGGGCATCGGATCAGCTTCCGCTTTGATGATGAGTGTCCGATGCGATACTTATCTTAAAAGGTTTCAGTGCGGACAATGATGTCGGCTCTGCCACGTGTCAGTCCATCGACACTTACCTTTCGCTTCCGGTGCACTCTCTCATTTCTCTGTCGTCGGATGAAATCTTCTTCGATCTTTGTTAAAATTTATTTTACATTTATTTTTTTCTTGTTTCTTTATTATTATTATAATTTTTTTCTCTTTCAGCGAAATTCTGTGAGATCTAGTGAAATTTCTGTACACAAAACTTCAAATAGCTTTGATGAAAGGAGAACTATTGCGCAATGCTGCGGCGTCTGCATCTCTTTTGGGATGTCATTTGTTCTATGATATTGTGATCGTATATTGCACGATGGTATTTCGACAATTCTGCCATTATTCGCTATTGACGTTGATGTACTCAAAACACTGATATCACAGATACGATGCATGTCGAGCTAGCTATGCAATCAATCAATGTAACAACAGCCAGCAATGCTGGCATATCCCCAACGGCGCTAGATCATCAGCTACAACATCATTATCATGGTGCGAATTGAGTCATTTAACCCTCATGTCTTAACTTATCGAGTTCCGCTGTGTGGTTTATGCGTTAATGTTATGATTTACGTACTCGCTCTTTACCATCGCTGCGTGTTATGATGCCCAGAACATCAATCTGAGCAAGCGTCCCGTCTCGCACTTTTATCAATTACAACGTTGCAGGGGCCTGGAAACCCAGCAATCCTTTCCTTGGGGAATCGAGGTTCCGCGTCGGGTCGTAGCACCGAGAGCAATACAGAGATTAGCGAACAATAGATGTACACGCGCACGTTCAACTGCGCCATGCAAATGATGCAATGCGGTATTTGTGTAAGATGCACTGGTTATTGAAGTTGTTTGTATTGGCGTGTATTGTTAGCGGACGGTATTCGCGGTCTCTGTGTGCGATCACCGAACCGGTCGCTGCTTATTTATCTGCCCGGAGACCCCGACGCCATCGCAGTTGCAAGCCAGGTCAACGCTGACCAACTCTCTGAGCTCTTGAACCGCCCGTTACTGCAGTGTGTGCTGTACATGCGAATGCGTATTTGAGCGGATTTCGTTGTGTTAATTCAGCGGATTTCGCTGTGTTAATTCAGCGGATTTCGCTGTGTTATTTCAGTGGATTTCGTTGTGTTAATTCAGCGGATTTCGTTGTGTTAATTCAGTGGATTTCGCTGTGTTAATTCAGCGGATTTCGCTGTGTTAATTCAGCGGATTTCGCTGTGTTATTTCAGCGGATTTCGTTGTGTTAATTCAGCATTCATGCGCTTATATTTCACGGTGTAATCAGCAGAATCCGCCGTTGTATGCAATCCTCTTTATTAAATTGAATGAAAAGCTTGATTGAATGTATGAATAGTTTTTTCTCTGTTCGAAATCCTATCTCTCGCATTCACTGCAAGTGATTCTGTAAAAGATTCCAACCCGCAATTTGATCATGATGGGCTGCTACACATAGGTGAAAGGCGTGGTGGGTGCACGTACATGAGCTCATTTAGAATTCGTCTGAACGATTCCCGTGTTTTGCGATCCGTAAGAGAATTTGGGAAGAAGGAAAGCACGGCCTCGCACAGAAAACCACGAGGTGAGGCTTGCGCGTCGTCTGCTATGCATGAATTCCACCAGCGACCATGGGTTGCAGCCTTCTTTGTGCCTCACCCGGTCGACCATGAGCAGATCAATTTTCGTTGTACTTGGTTGTACGGGACGGAGGCTGCTTTGGGGGATGTATGAGAGAGGAGGGCATTTTGAGAATGAAAGTGAAGGAGTGCTTGCATCAGTCTGCAATACGTTGCCTTTCCACTTGGGCCTCACGAAATGTGTCTTAGAAATATGGAAGTAATTTGAAGAAGTTTAAGACTGTGTATACTTTAGGGCAATGACGTTTTGTGGTACATTCTTTAGATTAAAATTTCTGCTCCGAATGTATCATCAACGATTCTCCTAATTTACTCTTTTTCTTTGAGAAAACCATCCCCCCCCCAAAAAAAAAACCCCCAAAAAACCGCCCCCCTAATTATTTATTAATTATTTGACGCCTGCCTTCTGTTGGCTGCACGAGAACGTGGTACACAGAAGCGTCACCTGTTTTCAGCCAGTGCGAAACATGACGACGACGCATCTTGTCCAAGCATAATATCCGCTGAATTCCAAGAGAACATGAAGGCAAATTGAGGAGAGGGTTTGCAGGCCCCTTACTAGGAAACATTACGAGCAAAGGCAATGAAGCACGATGAGCGAAATTCGTCGAAATGTATTCGCAGATAGAGCTGCGATTACTAGAAATCTGTGGACGTGTTTACCGAATCATTTGGCGCCTGGAATTTTGACCGTTGAAACGAGAGATTCGCACCCAGAGCTCTCCTCTCAACTTCTGACTCACTACACAGCCGACCCAAGCTATTAATGGTCCCTGTTATGGAATGAGTGACCGTAGCCCCCGAGGAACTGGCCAAAACTCCCACCAACAAGACACAATACGCCATCATGCATATAATGGATCATTCTCGGCGACGGGTTTTTATACAAACCTGTCAAATGTCATGTAGTTAGCTGACTTAGCCTCCATGCTGTTTATAAATGACGACGAATAACTTAGAAGACCGCATTCTGATAGCGATAATGACCTCACAATGACCTCACAATGACCGTCCATCAGCGATTTGGGGGTCGTAATTCGTTAGGCAGATTTCTACGGAAATGACATCATGGCCATTTAATGAAGATAGTTCGTCGCCTTTGAAAATGATTATAGCCTATTGATCAGAGGCCATTCGCATAATTCGGGTATAATGGATATTGGTTTATAAATGCTACATTTTTGTGCGCCACGTTTTTTTTTTTTTTTGACAAATGATGTATCTTATATTCGTGTATCTTGGAATAGCTCTGAATTTATCATTTCATTGATGCCATCGGTAGATGTGGATGTGTTTTCGTTCTTGAGGTCGTTAATGTGGCTTAGAATTGAAACTTGCTCGAATTCAAAGTTGTACAAAATAATGCCGTCTGTGCTGAGTTCATTTCACAGACAAAAATTTTTTTTTCGGTAGAGAAGTTGTTTAAAATGATTTTGAGATGTCGAGTGAATCATTTATTGAAATCCGTGAAATATTCCGTCGATTTGGTGCGGTATTTTGATCATTTATTACATGTATGCTAATTGATTGATTGGTTTTCGTGTAAATTTTAAAATAAATTGTAATTTATAAAATTTTGTAAAATTTACGATCGTTTTTCGAATGTTAAAGTTAAAACGAAACCCGAAAATATTTCGCTGCCTGCGTTCAACGACATTCTAGTTATGTTCACAGCTTTTAGTATACACGTACCTGAACAGGTACACCCGATTCTGAGATATTCAACTAGCGCCTGAAACACGCGGCTTTCAACGCTGAGAATGCTCATGAATATTGCGTGGTGCGTAAAGATTGATGATGCTTGTTGAAAACCCGGTAGATTTTCGCAAGCGATGAAGCGTGTGAATTTGAATGCCTTGACGAACATTTTGATGCCCATGTTAATATATTATTCAATAATATTTACTTGAATAGCCTCATTTCGCCATTGTAAACGTTATTGTTTACGACTAAGCTGGGAGTTCAGATCGGAGTTCGACGGGGAGCTTAAGGTATTTGGTACGGACATGCAGGAATCTTATCATGGCCATCGTCTTCGTTCAAGCTCGAAAACAGCGTTTACCAGAATATTGGATCTGCCGAAAACCGACTGCAATGTTAGAAGCGACGAAACCTTTCCACATGAGATCCCACTCGCTCCAATGGCTAACACTGCACGAAGCGATAGGATTCTAATATATAGAATCTGGCCACTACGGATTACGAAATGATTAGACACGCAAGGGTGAAGACTGATTAATCAGGTTGCCAACTGGATTCTGGATGCGTCCTGATACACAAGGCGTGGTTTCCTTTGTCTAATCGGGGTTTACCTTTCAGGGATGCACCGACACCTGACTGGCCCATCATTGCACGTGCCTGTAGTTGCAATTTTATCTTGCTGCCACAACACTGCACCGATTCATTTCATTCACCCCCCCTCCCCCTTCGTGCCCTTTTTGCACTGAGATTACTTTATTCGGTTGTGATGAATGTTAACAGTTTTATATTTTTTCCCTAGTCACATCTGGTTGTTCCATTCGTCTTGCTCAGCTGCGTTTCTGTACAAGTTCTGTACAAGTGCGCCAAGACCACTCCGTGTATTTTTATCACTTTGATTGTGAATACATGCATACAGGTATAATGGTTTGAGGTCAACGAATGTGCCATGATTGTAATTGAAATTGAGTTCAATATTGAATGAGTTAATATTATATCAGGGTAAATGATCACATTTGTGCTGCATTTAATACTATGTAATCACATTGTGTATATAGGATTTTGTTTCGCAGATTACACAATTGGATGTACCTACTGCGTATATCGACTACATGTAATAATGTATAATGTATTCTATGCTGGTTATTAGTTAATGTGACCCGACTGGTGTGATCAGATAAGTACAATCATCCCTTCATTCATTACAAGGGCCAATTGAAACGACCCCCTCACCGTGCTCTTGGAATGGATGCTGCATTTCTTTCAACTAAAGCATCGTGCCGCCTAATGGCTTCAGCCCCGTTGCTTGGTCCCCTTCCTGCCTTTGCTCTCTTCTTCTTCTGATTTCCTCTGATTTTGCGTGAGAACGCTTCTTTTTTTTTTTGCAATTGCGCCAGAGCAATGGTTTGACAGCGTGATGCTGCAGCTACTGAATCAATTGCAGAAGAATTCGTTTTCTTGCCTTTGGACGGCTCATTCATTTATTCTCCCAATTGTGATTATACAAACATTGAGCACCAAGAATCTCTCGCCTTGGGGGGGCGTCGTGTCCCCTGCACAGCCGTTGGCTCCGTTACAGCTGAGGAAAGCACGTCAAACGATTGCGGTGCATGTCTAAGAGAGCCTTATAAACTTAAACATAGTGTGCGTGGAACAGCTAAGACGCGTGGTCCTCGTGTATTGTTGTTGTGTGCACGGACTGGGCGGCCTGCTGCATCTTCGGTGGGTCATCCTGCGGCGGCGGTTGCGAGTTCTCGTGCAGCGGCATGCTCTCCTGGGTGCATGACGCGTGCGATGTGCGCAGGTATCCGCTACTTCCGTGCTCATGCAGCGCCCTCAGCAACATTGTCTTGCGGCGGGGTGGACCGTTCTTTTTGTGTCGACACAACAGCGCACGCAGCTCCTGCTGGAACTGACGACGAAATAGACAGTAGACGACGAAGTTGAAGGACGAGTTGATGGTTATCAGCAGGTTGGCCAAGTGGTAGAACCGGATGTACGGCGAGCAGGTTTTCTTCTGGCTGTCGTCGACTACGTAGTAAAGAATCTGGTTGATAGACGCAGGCGTCTGGCATACGATGAACACCACGATGATGACGATCATGACCAGGGTGATGTTGTTCTCCTCCACGCTGCGGCCGCTTGTCTTGAGCACTCGTCGGTACTGCTGCGCCTTCTTCAAATCACGCACCAAATGCACGTTGAAGAAGAGAAGCACCGTGAGAGGCAATAGGAACACAAACAGCCAGTACGACACGTTCTCGTAGACAATGTTGTAGACCTGCATCGAACTGAGGCCGAAGTTTTTACTGACTGTCATCGTGCTGTTATCTGGTAGGGTTTCATTCACGTCGCGATAGTTAAACTCCAGAAAGCGTGGTACGTTGTAGACGAATATGGTTACTGCGAGCACGATAATCTGCACCTGCACTTTGCCTTTGGTGCACAAATGGCCCGCTTTGAGAGGCAGACACACGGCGATGTAACGGTTACAGGCGACCACGACGAGCATCCACACCGTGCCCATCTGAATCATGTGCACCAAGGGCCACGCGAACGTCTGCATGAATGAGTAGATCTGCTGGAGGCGCTCGGTCTGCCCGAAATGCATGGCCATGGCGGGACACATTTGCACGACGACAGCCGACGCTAAGAACAAATTGTCCATGACGGCAAGGGCCTTCAGTAGGTAAGTAGCGACACTGTTTCGCGAGTACTTGTGCAGTACTGCGATTGATAGCGCATTTCCCACCAAGCCAAAGGCGCACACCAGCCCATGCGCGGGTCCATACACTATGAAGAAGAAAGTTGTGCTTTCGCAATTATCCTGTACTGTGCCGTTGTCCTGCACGTGCAGAGTGTCGTTGATATCAAGCGACATGCTTCGGTTATCCATTCACACCGCAGCTATCCCGTGTTGCTCACCCATTGTCTCGATGTCTTCTGCGCTTGCAAGGGATCTGCGGATGCTACCTGATGGGCACTGCCTTTGGCTGCTGAGGCTGCCGCTGTGTCGTGGCTGCTCCTTCCTCCTCGCTGCTGCTGCTTTTGAGGCGACTGCTCTATGCGAAGAAGACCTCGACGGGGCTCTTCATTAATGGTGATTAATCACGGGCCACGACTGAGGACTCACAGCGTCCGAACCTGTTGTCAAAGCAAACAGAACATAAAGCAGCATTCATAATGCGATGCAGCGCTGGATGCTTCAGCCGCTGTAAATCGTTGCAAGCGGATTGAAGTCGAGCGAGTTATGATCGGCTATCAGATCGTAGGGGGCCTTCTCGGAGCCATCCCGGAGCCATCCCGGAACCGGACAGCACATGAATGGTCGCGTTGTGGAGCTTCGGCTGTCCGGGTCGATCTGTCGGTCACGGGAATCCGCATTGAAATTGCCTGACAAATGTCCCTCTGGTGACGCCGTGAAGACGCACAATGCGCGGATATTGACGCCGTTGTGCGCCTTTCTGTGAGTGTAATGATTTCCCCGTATAGTTCTCCTTTATGACCGGAGATCATCAAATGAAAATCAAGCCGTGAATAAGTTACGTCATGTGTTTTTGCTGCAGAGAATTGCTCGCAAATGAACATATATCGAAATGATCAGAATGGATCGCTGTCCTGTCTCCGCACGTCGAGCGGAGTTTGCTTCTAGAATCTCCTCCCTCCGTGGCTGCCTTTATCGTGGTGATACTGACGCCCATGTCAAATGATAGACCCCAAAATGTATACGTCACTTTGTTTGTGGCACAATGTCGCTGCTAATGGATCACCGTGCGCTCTATTAGCGTCTCCATGGTGACAATGGGTGTAGCCGTAAGCAGGACCGCTTTGGAGTACAATGTATACTATGGTCATCTGCCGCTCTTTCTATTTTCTACAAATCGATCTCCTCGCTGCGTTAAAACCCCACTGAATTAGACACGGCGTCGTGTCCACACAACCCTCGCTCGCCGACGCTGTTTGTGTTCTAAATCTACGCAAGTAACGTAAGACGTCCGACGTGTGAGATGCTGACGATTGATCGCCTTTCTCTTCATTACTCTCGTCTTGTTCCCTGCTTTGACCTTTGACCCTCTTCGCTCTCTTGACCATTCGTTAGCTTGTATTGCGATTCACCGATTCAACCCCCATGCCTGCACACAGCCGACAGCTAATTACATCGCTTCATTAGGCCATAAGTGCGTTATCACTGGGATTACTAGCAACTCGCCATACGGCCTTTGGTGATTGGCGTTCGTGGAACTTCTCTTCTCCGCGTATTGAAATCGGTCCCCGCTCTGCTTTGATCACTGACGATTTCATCATGACCGATTTGAGATACGTTGATGGAACACGATGTCGCTCATTAGCCTCTCTATTGGCGTCAGGTGTTGGGTCCATATAAAAATTAAGGCTCGCGGCTTATCATCGCCACCTTCTCTATAAGCTATTCCAGCTGCGTCGCTCGCCCATTCGGCCCCCTCTCCCTCCCGGAGCCGATCGGTGCTAAGTGCCGTGTTCAATATCCGCTGCATGCGAAGAGCGCCCGGTCATGCCTTGCCAGCGGAAAAAAAACTCGTAAATTGCGGTCAGGGATGCTATTCTGGCCATATTTAAGTACCCAATAGTTCTGATCTGACACCGTGCTAATATGGCGCCAAGCCTCGCGGGGCTGCAATGATAGCCGCCCTGCGGCCCACCGCTATTGAATCTCACACAGTGTTGGCGACGCGTGCAGTGCGATTGCGCCCTGTTTCTACGGTGATTACGCGTTTCTTGATGGACACCGGGCACCGATCGAATGCCATGTGGGTCAACATGGACATTTCATGTCGGCCGCTCTTGGTTTTAGTGCGGATGATTCGCTCATTCAATTTGCATGGCTCCTAATGCCGTGCTTCATCATGATCATGACACATGAAGAGTTTTGCGCGGAATATCTTCGCTCTCCTTCATCCAGTTTTCCCGCTCGTGCTTCAACGCACAAAACTTTCATTGAATGATTATATTTATTCCATGAATGGCGCACATTGCGGGAAATGGTATTAGGCCGGCGAACACTTCTTTATCGTGCCTCTTCTTGATAGCTCCACGTTGGCTGCATGGCAGACCCTGGGCTGTGAGCGCAACGAAGTGCGTCTGGCGGGGACGTTTGCGTCGTTAACACATCGTTTACAACGTAGCCCATACTTCAATAGCATAGCCTTGTAGCCCATACTTCAATAGCATAGCCTATAGATGTCGGTATTCAAGGTGCGATTCTCTATTGAAGCGACGCCAAATCTCAACGCTCGCTTTCAATATCGTCAAGTTTCTTTTGAGGTGGCGTTTATGGCCGGTGATATTATTGACATTTCTTACAGCTTATGTCGTAAAAATATTCGTCTATGCAACACCTTCTTAATTGAAAGGATCAGTCCGCACTGTTGCCCTTTGGGAATAATATTGAACGAGTGGATTACAAAATTGCCTGAAGCGCCAATAAGAACGAATTGCAGGGATTGTCGGAAGCGGATCTAGCAATTAGTGCTATGATCAGGTGATGCTCACGATTGCGATGAACCCTAATATATCAATGTGAGAATTATCAGATTGAAAATTGCGGGAAGGAAGGGAGTTAGAAGGGAGCGAAGTTAGAGGAGGATGAGGAGACGCCGGTGAGCCATTGGATGCCATCTGTCTGCGATGGTGATTGATGGCTACGAATTCATTGCTTCCGGGGAGAATCGGCGCATCCCATCTCTGTCCGCAGTCTCTTTCGGCCGCATGAATACGCAGCGACACTTCCTGATCGATTGCTCTTCTTTTAACTGGCACCCTTTTGAATTGAAAAAATAATAATGCGCCGCGCTCGCTTGACCACTTGGGATTTCCTCCTGTGGACTGGCTGCACTTCATCATTGCCTGTGATGATTGCCCTGAATTGGCTCATCGTCCCCAGAGAGGGCCTCGCCAGACCACCACACGCCGTGTCGATTTCGCATGGCAGTCATGCCCAAGCGTCCTCCGAGTAATGAGTTCAGTTTGCAAGGCCATTTACGATGTGTGTAAAATGCTATAGATATTCTGAATTGGCTCCGAAGTCGAGATCTCTTTTAGGTCATGCGATCAAGAGCTGTCGCATCGCGGAACATAAAGGCTGTTAGGTCGGTCTGCTGCTCTGCCTTGAGATGACGTCACGAACCAGATCTCACTCCATCCACTTACCCGAACCAACACCTTTATTTATTGTTGCAATATCGCTGCATACGATTATAAAATTGGCACGGTTTTCTAGAACCAGACTAAACAGAAAGGGCGTCTGCAATGCGTAGACTGGCTAAATATACCGACGTCGATCGAGGATTAAGGTGCTGGCCGACTACCCCCACCCCCCTCACCACTGACACCGCATCAAGCATTCCCTCCTCCTCATCATCATCCTCTTCGTTGAGCTCCCTTGTGTCCATAACGGTCAACCATCGGTCCTCTTTTTGCTCTCCGCTGGGAGCCGCGCACTCTCGTTTGTCATTCGCAAATCTTCCTCTTGCAGAAATACGCGCTGCTTTCGCAAGCCTCCTCAGCTGCGTCATCAATGGCTTCTTGAGTAAGTGTGGCGGTTGTTCACCTGTAATTGCAGCTCATGCCCTCAACTCCGAAGACGTCACCCCAACGTCACTCTAAGCCACGGTGTCGTCTTCGTTTCTCCTCTGCACCTGATGTCGCCTGCGTTGAGAGAGATCCGAACGCTTTGGGGAATTCGTTTTATGAAAAGCGGCCTTCATGGATAATGCGATCATTGCTCTGTTCAAGAGCCGCGATCAGCATTCTCGTGCTTACGCAAAGCGACTTGCTCATCGGTGTTAATAGCAGTTACACCGAGCGAGTGTTATTGCATGCTTCAACGCTGGGCTATCCTCCGCACTCGAGTGTTGCATTAGGCTCTTTGCTCCGCGCACTTCCATTTTCCGTCAATATTGGTGCGCAATGAGGTGTCACAGCTCTCATACTGCATTCTGCTCCAATCTATGTTCTCACAAACTCAGTACTTCTTCTCACCAATCGATTCTGCTGTGTAAGACACTTTTTCTATAACTTTATGATATTCAACTTTGCCGCACGCTACAATTGAAGGTCTTCAATACATTTATCCGCGCTCTCCAGTAACTATTATGTTCTATTTGCTGTTACAAGTTTTTAACACGCGTCAGATTTAGTGGTAAGGCTGACCCACCGCTCTCGGGCAATGGATCTATGATAGACGACAACGCGGCCGCTTCTGTATATATGCTTCATACGAAGGTCAACGAACAATTGGTTGGAGTGCGTATGTATTGTTCTCTGTCACCTCTCACGAAGACAGACTAGCCGACAGCTCCGATGAGCCATTTAGCTGGCCAGCCACGGACTCTGGCAGCTTCCCTCGTTTCACGCGGGCCTTAATTGGCTTTCGTGGTTGTTGGGCTGAGCTGTCCGGCATCCAATCGGGATTAGGGTGAGGTTCTTCCCTAGCAGGTGCCTAACCCTGGCGGCCCAGACCAACTCCATTACGCCTTATGCGGCGGCAAGACTCGCTCGGAAGAAATATCAGCGCTAGCTCTTAGCTATTTGTCAATGTCGCCAGTCGATGTGATCTATAGCAGAGGTCAGCATTTAATCTCAGATATCTCTAAGTTTATAAATGCTTTTAGCATGATGTGCAACAAGGAAGAATGAGAAGGCTTACCCTCGGGTCTCGGTCATCGGTCTTGGCGGATCTGTTGGCGCTGATTGTGCGGCCTCCTTTAGAACGGTTGTCGCGAGAAGAGAATGCTTTGTCTCTGCGCTGCCCTGGAGTTGATCTAGTGAACAGGCCGCTCGTTCTTTTGCCAATGAGAGCACGCCTCCACTCGGCGAGCTCTAAATTATACGCCGCGGGGCCAGGAGACCTGGTAGTTGAATTAAAGACTCCTTTGCTGCTAATTCTGCTAATAGCAGACTTTTGGGGTTTAAGCTGTTGTTGTTTGGGGCTCCATTAATAGCACGTTGTGAGCTATGTACTCATCACGTATTATTGCCAGGTTGTTGCAGTGACTAGCCCATGGTCATTGAGCTGACCAGTTGCAGAAGTACTAACATATCCCCAGTGCAATCTTCGGATCGAAGCGGTTTGTTTTAGCAGCTGGTGCTCGCGCATGCCCCGCCAGATAGCCCTTAGTCAGCCGAGATACCTGTTCTCCGAGGCGACGTAATCATGCTCATTGTCACCTGCAGCCTCCTCGCTCGGCGCTTTCATTTCGTCGCCTCCTCTTGTTCTCTCTGCATTGAGAACCTTCCGCGTAACCTTTTCAATGTTCACTCGGGGAAAAGTCTCCCTCTTCCCAATACAACGGTGTGCACCGCCGTATGCAGCGCCGGTGTTATCTAATTTACGCGCTCACGCTAACCGACTGCCTGTGGTTCTATGGCATCGGTGAAATATCAAGGTCTGTGTTGCTCTATTCGATGCATTGCCCTTGATCGCCGTTGCATGTGTCCCTTAATGATTCGTTCGGGTGCTATGTCCGGCGCGCCATTCGGACGAGTGTGAGGAGGATTGTCCGTGGCTCGTTAACGGGGCGCGGTCGCATCGCACACCCGGCGCCGGTGATTCGCAGGGACTTCACGTGCTCATCATGACATTTACGCTCGTGTTTTACGCTTTCGTCGAATGACCCACGCTGTGTTGGTCGGCTACAGTCGTTTCTATGCATGCTTATGAACGTTACGCGGTCCATTACAGCGGCTGTGGCTGCCGTAAAAAGAGCGACGTCTTCTTCTTTTGGCTGTCGATGGCTGAGGCCCATCAAGCGACACCTCCGATGCTGCGGCCCTCTGTCGGCACCCACTGATTACGGCTGTTGGCCGGAATAATCGACAAACGCCGGCATTGTCTAATTCCGTTCGGCTTCCAAGGAAGCAGCCAAGCGGGCGCTTGCTTCGTGAACAATCGGTCTTTGGTGCAGAAGGCATAGCACCACAAACAGGGCTCCGATTCATCTTCGTTTCCGACAATGTGACACTTTGTAATTTTGGTCAGTAAACACATTATCGGGCGACAACCTTCCTTCTTAGTACTCAAGGATAAGTTTAGCCACTCGAAGGGTCCTCTCTCGCTTCGATTCATAACTCGACTCTGAGATTTATTCATGACTGGTCAGATCACAAAACACTTGACGAGATAGTCGTTATGTCTCCCGACAGCCACAAATGGCGTGCAGAGACTTTTATCTGACCACGCATGAGTGTGTAAAAGCGTAACGTATCGCGAAGGCGTCTTTTGGGACATTATCAAACAATTGTCCCAAGACAATTGTCAAGGCACAATATCCGATTTACACCTGTAATCTTCCATGTGATTAATTATGCTGCTGGGGTAGGTATCGCACTGAGTTGATCTCTGTATACATGATTCGTGTCATGACGAAAGGCAACTCTGTGGCTTTGATCTTTGGCCGCATTGATTGTCGGCCAGATTCACTGGCACGCGCCATTGATCTCGGATGCGTACTCGTAATCCCAGGCTTCGATCAGAGGTGATTTCGACGAAGGACGAATTTCATTACAGCCTGGAAACTCACAGCTAATCAGAGAGTGAGTGCTAAATGACTTCCACGCGTCGGTCAGCAGACAGCTCGAGTTCCGATTTGATTCGCTTCTAAGGCAACTTCGTAATGCGGTTAACGTCCAGCCCATTCAAGACGAACCTTTGAGCGCAGTGGACAGAGCTTGAAGTCTCTGAGCCATCTGACGCCACCTTCAAACGTCTCCTCGCTCATAAAACACAGGGAAAGTCACGTGTTGGGCATTTTACTGTCTGATGTCTTGTGTCACATTTTAAATGTCCAATTTACACCTGAGACGCGCGGCCGAATCGCACCGATGCCTTCTCACATTTCAGCAAATGATTTCGCGGTCTATGATGATTCAATTCTATTTGACCCGAGGCAATTTGCTTGTCTGCTGAAGCCGCCTTCTACGGCCCTTTGTGGCTGGTTGGAGATTGGCTGCGTCGTATTTTGTGAGAATTTCTTGCGCTGAGAACTAACAGCCAGCGAATGGTGTTAATATAAATAAATGGATAAATAGCTAGAATTCGCAGAATTTAATTATTTCCAGAACGGCATGTTTGCCTATGCTCATTTCGATGTTGACCCGCGCACTGAATGCGTACACCTCTAAACATGGGGATCAAAAGGCCATTCTTTGCACCACATTAGTCATTTACAGCCCTCTGGCTTCTATGTTCGTACTCTTCTCTCAGTGAGGGTTGAATGATCAAGTGTTGTTTCTATCGAATACCGTGGGGGGGTAACTAAGGTTCGATGACTTCTCACTGTAATATATATACAACTATTTCTGTCATGTGTCCGCTTTATCAGAGTTCGTTAATCATCTGAGCTTCACTCTGAAATTATTAATTTGGACATATGGATGAAAGAAATGATCAACTAGTAATTGAGATATATCATTAAGGAATGATGCAACTAGAATTAAGAAATACTAACCGGCTCATCACTTCGTTCTCTACTTGGGATATTGTCACCCACAGAGGGTAATTACGTGGGCGATGCTACTGTACCCTGAGTAAGGCTTTCCCAGGTCTCCCCCATCTTACCTGGTCTCTCTACCTGTATGTATACTTAATTTATTATTAAAGATTCCTCTCCAAACAAGGGGCATTGTTGTACCTGCGCTAAGTTTTAACGGCTTCGGTGATGAATTTAATGCTTGCCGCATACCATTAAGCTTGAATGTGTTACACAAGTGTTGCAGTGTTTCGGCGAATGCTGTTTATCAGTCGGCGCCCGTAATCAAGAGTATCATCGCTACGTGGGCGGTCTATTCATTCGAAGATCATCTCAGTTCACTTTGAGATTCTTCGTACGCTTGCTTCATGATTATTTACTGCGTGGTTAAGTTCATTAGAGTTATTCGAGTGATTGAGGTGATTTGCAGCCTCGGTCATACTCAGATGCCGTCAGTTTCTCGTGATCGTGAGCGCAGTGCTACTCACGAAGCCAATATTACGCCACTCGTTCGCTGCGTGTTTGTTTGACCGGCAGGTTATGCCGGCAACTGATTCCATCTCATTCACGGCGCTATTCGATGTCAGACAAACATCATCACGAGGATGGCGGACTCGGACATGGACAAGGGACCTTTGTCAAATTATCCCTTCAGCGGGATGACAGGCCGAGTGCTGACGAGGTGCTCTCAGATGCCTCTCGCGATGGCCCCGCCGTGAAAGGCAGCGGGGACTAAAGCAGCTTCGTCACTGGTGCTAAAACACCGAGACGAGAAAGAGAATGAAAACGCTGATGGAAGGAGATGGTGTTTGCTGGCGAAATGATGCCGCAAGGCTGTGCGACCGTTTCATCTCGACAGCGCATAAACGCCGACGGAGTGCTTCAATGTCGTTGAATGCCACTGTGCACATAAAACCCCAGCGTATATAAAAGTCGGCGCTTGCATCGAATGTTGACGTTGCACGTCGATAAAGAAGTTGTATAATTCTAGTCCAGCCACGATTCATTAAATCTTCAACTTGACAAGTAAAGACTATTAAATACCCCGCTCTCATTTGAGCGATGGTTGAATCGCGTGTCACCTGCTGAAACTTAATTTGACTTTTGTTGATAAGGCAGCTATGGAATCCGTGCATTTACCAAAATGTGTTGCACTTGACCAATAAATTACAGCTTATGCGAATCATAGGATTTAAGCGATGACATGTCAGATGCGTGATCCTTTACGTTATTAGTCTTAGCAGATAGCGTTCATCCGGCGACAAAACGCTCGCGCATGCGGGGTTCGTCGTCAGCGGCAGTTTTGCTGATTATCTGACGGTTGACGTGTCGTTGTGTGCTTAGTATGCATGACATGGACGCAAATCTCGGGATGCGCCGTTGGTGTCGATTGGCGATGAAACGTGTTCGTGTAGTTATGACGTCATTAGCGCTCTCCTTCTTCCGGCTCGTCGTCCGCGTGTGGCGACGTCGCTGTTTGCCCTGCGGGGTTAAACGAGTGAATGCGACGATGACAAGTGATTTATTGGATGGCCGCCCGTTGCCAACGACGCCTGGCTCTCCTTTGAACCGTCACGCCTCTCTCCATGCCGCCGAGGAGCCACTCCAGCCTCCTCATCCTCTGCTACCTCGTTGTTTTCGTCTTCTGTGATCGCCGCGATCCCTTTCAGCTGCAGCGGCATCTCCATAGCAACCATTGGGCGGCGGATGCTTCGCTTGCGCGGTTTCCAGGAAGGAAATTTGATTAACTGCTGCTTATTGGCGTCCAGTGCGGAGACGCATCCCTGGGCGGAGGCGCCGGCGTCACCTGTCCCTCGCCTTGCCCTTGACCGTTGTCCCCCATTGTGTCCATTGCGGATGTCCGGTGGCTGTTAAATCCGCTCTGCCGCTGACATGCTTTTAGCTGCTCAGTGCGGTTAACTAGGGCGGATGCCTCCTCGTACTCGTCCTGTACTGCTGATGCATCTTGATGCGATGTCGTCCTGCGCTGTTTGTTTTCCAGGTGGCCCGGTGGTTTTCGCTGCATGATAGCTTGTTTGAGAAGCAGCCACGAAGCATTGGCAATCTGCACGCAGCTGCTGCCCGCGAATGGCCCTACGGAGGCTGTTCAGCGGAATTGGATTGCTGCCCTCGACCGCTGCGTTATGTACATTGGGCCGCATGATCAGCATGTCGGTATTCTTGCTACGTTCTGGTATGCCCGCTGGTTGCAGTGACGTTATGATCCACAGTACAGGGCGGGAGACTGAATTTTTGTGCGTTATGATTATTTCCAAGCACTGTGTTTGAGATGTACATCGCGGTCTCTCTGATGTTTGATTCTACCTTGCAGATCCCGTGTTGCAGTACCTGTTAAGCGGCCTTCAAAATGCTCAACTGGCGACGGCCGCTGCGACTGCTTTGCAAAGCATTTGCTCTCAATGCAAACAACACATGACTGACCATTTCGCTGGACTCCTGCAAATTGTCCAAGCGATGGACACCTTCAGTGTGGCTAACGATGCAGCTACTGGTCTCCTCAAAGGTGTGCTCACTTCGACATCCAGGGCATCTTTTAATCATGTTTGTGCAGGGACGTCACTCATTCTTGGCAGAATGCCACAGGACAAGGTCACTGAGGGAATGCGGCAATTGTGCTCCCTGCAAGTTGTGCATCTATCCAAGGTGAGGACGTTATGATATTGTGATGCTGATTTTAATCAATTTCACCGTGTAACAGATCATGGATTCTGATCAGGAGAAAGTCGTGGCTGGTTGCAAGACGTCTGACCCAACCGTCTGGTTGGATAGGTTGGCGGCCATTTTCAGGTGTGTTTCACATCCTCTCAAGTCGAGATCCGAATCATCGTTTTTTCCAGGCATACCAGTCCCTCGATCAACAATGGTCAAGATCACCCATGCCGTGTGGTCATTCAGGAGGTGAGTTTTTTTAGTTGTGTGAGTTTTGTGTTGTATTGTTTGTTTTCTGCAGGTGTGGCCGGTGTTGTCGAGAGCTTTCGAGAAATACCAATCTGATGTGAGAATCATTGAGAGATGTTGTCGCTGTGTGCGCTTTGCTGTGCGTTGCCTGGGCAAGGATTCTTCTGATCTGCTCACTCCTCTAGTCACCCAGGTGAGTCTACCTGTGATATGTGATGCGCGTACTCTGTTGTTGTTACTCAGATGGTTGTGCTGTACACCACTCATCAACACTCTTGCTATCTCTACCTTGGAAGCATTCTGGTTGATGAATATGGCTCAGAGAACAACTGCATTGAAGGCTTACTCAGCATGCTGCAGGTAGCGCATCAATCAATCATTCGATTAAGCATCCAAGCGTTCCATTCTCAGGCGTTCTGTCCGCCAACTTTCAAGATTCTTGAGGAGCAGAACGGCATCCGCAACCACCCTGATACGGTTGATGACCTTTTCCGCTTGTGCCTACGCTTCGCTCAGCGTTCGCCCGTTGCCTTCCTCAGGGCGGAGGTCGCGAAGCCGCTGTTCTGCTGCGCGATCGCTGCCTGCTCCAATGACCACAAAGATGCCAATGCATCCGTCACCAAATTCCTCACTGAGATTATCAAACTAGGATGGGAGAAACAGGTCAGTTCATAGCCTGACCTCAATTTCCTTCTCACCTGAAGATTGTCGCACTGAGCAGGATAAGAATGACTACGCCGACCGTCGATCGCTGGTTCTGGGGCTGCTCTCGGAACACGGCCATAACCTGGTGCATGCTTTGATCAACGCATGTGTCTACAGTCTGCCTTCCTACATGATGCCAGACTCTGCTGAAGTCCTTCATGAGCTCATTCTGCTGGATAAAACAAATGCCAGCGCATGGCTGGAGGCTGCACTCAAAGCCCTGCCTACTCACAACAGTGGCGGAGCTATCACTGCCACTCAAGAACAACTCACGGCCTTCCATAGCACAGCCACTGGGTGAGTACACATATTCCTCTGCCAATTCTAAACGCATCTGTTCATTCTGCCTTCGACAGAGCTGAAGATTTGAAAGTGGTGTCACGGTGTCTGAGGGAGTTCACCCGTCTGTACCGATGAAGAGAACGTTCTGCGAGAGAAGAAAAAGAAGAAGTTAAACCCTTTTGCGGCGCTGTGGCTTCCATTTCTTGCATTCTGTGATTCCACGTTTTTATCATCCCTTTTTTTTTTCTTCCTCTTCTCCATTTGTTTCTTGCATGACGTCATTCTTTGTGTTCACTTTTTTCTCTGACCTCCTTTGACCTTCTATTGCATTTATGATAAGTTATACATATAAATCCTGCCTTATGTTGTGTCAAATCTTTCCATTTTTCTATTTTGCTGTGTATGCCTCCATATATCTCTGGATATTTTGGATGAGATTTTAATTGGCTGATTCACTTGCTCGGTTCAGGCTACACTCAAATCGTTCTGCGTGAATTCATGCCCAAATAACTTCTGTGAGTTATGCAACGATCTTTATATTTTATTATTTTGTATGGCACTGTAATTGTGAGCGATATAACCAGATGGTCTTTATCCACTGTGACACCTGAGGTGATGAGGCACCGTCTGAAATGAATCGAATCGAATTCTGACTGCAGATATATTTTCGACCAATAGCATAAAGTTGCATTTTTTTTTTTCAATATTTATATATATATATATTTTCCCCTCTGCATGGATGATACGATTGAGGTTGTTCTTTTGAAATGAGAAGGAGTTCTTCAACATCTCCTCACTGTTTGCATTTAGTGCCATTTTCCTGTGGTCGAAAACAGGAAATACACCAAATGGTGCAATGTATGGCATAGGTCGTCTGTCCCCAGGAGTTTTTTCTTTTCTTTTTTGCTAATGTTTTTTTTTTCTAGTAAAGTTGAATAAAAAGTTGGGACTGAACTTTTGTAATCTGCGTTGAGTATATTTTTACGCTTTTTATGATACCACAAAACTGTGAACAAAGGACATTTGCTAACAACTATACGTACCTGGTTTTGGCCGAGCTCTGGCATGGTCATCCGACCATTGCGCAACGTCTGACGTCCTACTAACGGGTTCCCCCTTTCAGCTGCCCGGTCCGAGCGAAAGAGGTTGTTCTTCAAAAGACTAATTACAACCTCCGCCTCACTCAGTTTCCTGAATTTCCCTGTCCCATCAACGGGACTATCTCAGGTCGATCTTGAAGGGGATTCCGGGGCAGCAAGGGCAAGGTCATGACCTCACTGGATTGCTTTCCGCATCTGCATGGAAAAATGTTGCTTCATCACATTGCACACGGGTCCTTGTTTCGCAGCTAATTACGTCTTCTGGGTTCACGATTATTGAGTTAGCCGTTAGCCGCGGTTTCAGTTCCCCCGCCTTGAACACATGCAATTGTGCGTAATGGAATCGAAAGATTCGTCTGGATGTTACACGAAAATGAAATTTGATCAAACTCAAGCAAACGTCCGGGTCCTGGTCTCCTGCTCGGTAATCGTTCAGCACTTCAGCTGCTGAGGTAGACAAATAATAGGCGCATGAAGGCACGCCATTCTGCGTCAACCGGCAATGCCATCTTCATATCAGAGGAAATCTCAGCACAGGTCAGTAGGTTAATCTAGAAGAAAGACATGCACTATAAGATGGACACTCCACCAATTACACCGTGCGGACACTGCCAAATTCTGTAATTGTATGGTTGCATCACGTTCATTGGTTCCTACATCACGCAATACACGCTCCAACAGTGATGTGTTGAGAAGTCGGAATTGTCAGGTATCGGTTGCGCATCATGCATCAAACGCATCGCAGGTCAAGATCAATCCTGTTGTGACCCATGGGAAAGATTTGCGAGGGTGAATGGACACCAAATATGGCGGTCGTCCTACTTATTAACACTAGTACGTAGTTCCAGCTTCTTCGTTGACTCATAAAGGCGATATACGTTTTTGTCTCTGATCGATGTCATGGTAATGTGTACGCAGTATTTCTCACACAACCTAACTGGTATCTGGCCGATTTCTGCCCTGTTTTCGCCCAGTATTTTATCTGGATTTCGGAGCCGGGTGGCTGGTTGATCGTTGCCATAACTTCTATTTTGATTAAACATAAGCCACGGCAAAGACAAGAACTAATAATCTAGAGATGTACTTTTTGAATCGCTGTTTTAACAGCGGATCTCCGAGATCCTTTCCACATGAAATCCCGAACCTACTCACCCAGGCACAAAGTTTGATGTCCATTGTGATCGAAATGCTCCTCCGTCCTGTATGACACAGAGTCAAAGGTTTTGACGTCTCCGACACTCTTATTGCACAATGAAATGCCGTCCCTCAATGACCGCATTTCGAACGAATCAACTGCACGCAAAACAGTTGTATGACATGAGACTAGAAGAGGCAGCACCCCAGCTTGAAATCCAATTGACATGAAATCCCGAATAGATCGAATGACTCGGAACCGGAGCAAAAGGAATTAATTGGTACATGTCACATCACTAGTTTTGCCGCGTGCAAAATCACACAATGGCTTGTTTTTATTTGGCTTTTTAGAAATTAAACATAAAATTTTCAACTATATATGCACTGAGAACACCCCAAAAGGCAAATGGATCGAGAGCGGTGCCCCATCTATGCATTGAATAATTAATTAAATAAAGTGCTGAAAAAAAAATTAGATGAAAAAATAGTTAGCAGCATGATTGCGAGCGAGCAGCAGTTGAGCATCTCGTTACGTATCCCTCTCAAGGCCTACTGACTCAGTCCCTGGGCAAGTGAGAAAATAAGAGAGATAAGTAGGTCAGGGTAAAGACCCCTGTGTGTGGCTGCCAGAATCATTTTACGAAGGTCTTATATTATTATATTATACGAAGGTGATATATTATTACAGATCATTTCTGCCTTTGTTATCCGATGAGGGAGGTCATGGTAGCGTTGGTAATTCATGGTCATATGGTGTCCCTCTCTACCACGCAAGACAACCAACGCCACTGCACGGAGGGATGGGTTGAGTAGGTACTCATACATCCACTGTGCATAAAATTATAATGCTGAATGAAGGTAGCGGTCGTGTGCTTCCATGCCTTATTTGAATTATAGACGCTTGGGTGCATCATTCAGTGCTTTATGTGTTCTATCGGGTGTGAAACAATATAAATTGATCATATTTAAGTATGGCTGTATCTTTTGGGGCACACCTTTTGTACAAAAATTCCATAATGTATGATTAATTTTGAAATCTCAAGCCTTAATTTTGTTAAACTTTGCTAGCATCAAGTAAAACACAAAGAAAGATATACACAATAATACATGTATAACTGATGAAATAACCTTGATTATATAGGTTGTTAATGGTCTTCAACTCAACGCTGCAGCCCCTAAGTATGATCACAGTATCTCAGGAAAGAAACTGAAATGAGAATCATTACAGATCGGCACTTTGCCTTAAAAATTGTGTTCTAGTGCTTTAGTTATATATGATATCAGGATATCACGCAAAGCGAATATCCTAATGTTAAGTATTTCACTCACATATACCACAATATAAAAATGTTAAATCTAAAAATATATGGGATAATATTCCTTTAAACAAAAGTAATTGTCTTGATAAGTTGCTGGCGCAGAAAGTCTTATTATTCCTCTGAAACCAGCGGCAACACCGCCCTGAATGTAGTGAGACCAACATCTTCACACAGGAATAAACTGGTTCACTTTCTCCTTTGCTGTAACAAATAATAGACTGTGATTGAATATGTAACATTTGACAAGAATGTGCGACATAATATATACGTGGGCCAAATGTATGCGTTGAGTCGGATCTCCAGCAGGCAGCGGATGTGCTTAGCGCAGGTGAGACGTTTTCTATGAGGAAATAAGCTTTCTTAATCAGCAGAGTCAAGTGCGCAAACCGAGTGATTTTTCTGACTTAGAGAATGATTGGCGTTCCGAGAAGGAGAACCAAAAATACTTCTCCGCGAGAAGAAGAGCTGAGGCTGCGGCGCTTACAGCCGGAGTCACCTGTCGACGCTGTCACCGAGGGGACATACATCAACGCTGCAATCATGCCATGCTGCCCCGTGTTCTCTCTTTTGGTGGCTTAAGATGCTCGATATTTATTTGACAGCTATGCTTACTCGGGATTATATTTCCCCCGCACCAAAGTATCGTCCTGTGCGCTTCCTTGATTCGTATACGCTAAATTAGCACTTTATAGTTGTATGGGATCTCTGATTGGGATATGGACTTACAGCTACGTACACTAATTAAACTGCAAACTTAATATCTACCTCCAATTTTTTCATTGGTCTAATTTGAATTTTTGATGGACAGTGTTTGCAATCACAAACATGTCGACCGCCATTTTGACAGTTCTCAATCAGAATCAGGCACGTTTTCAATCGCAGGAAATGAACACATGAGCTCACTGCTTTGTCTACAGCACGGGACATATACAAATGCCCTGGGGATCGAGGGCACCAGGGACAACTGTAATCCGGGTGGCCGTGCTGACATCTGCAATCTTATGTCTGGTGCAATCATACTGTAATGCGATCTACGACGACATTCATTGAACATCCAACATTTCCCAGATCCCAGATTCTGTCGGGCAGCAACCCTGCTGAATCAATGCATACACGTACTCAACCTGGTCAGCTGCAAGTGAATATTGAATTTGCAGAGAATCGAGGTTTCTGCTATCAATTGAATTACGCCTGAATGTTGTGGGCTCTTCTACTAACCAAAGAAGCCGCGGCGCTGATGTTTTTTTTAGAATTTGGGTAAAAGTGGCAAAGTTTCCCGTGAGATGGACGAACACACCTGAGACACTGGCTGCTCAGATATAAAGTTACGCTGTCTTGAAAAATATGAATGCATTTGCTGTTTGATTATTTATATAGAATTTCTGCATATTGAAGTTTATTTATACAATATAGACAGATTATAAAGCTATACTAAGCCACATGCCCACATTAACTACAATACATGTTGAGTTCAGACAAAAAAGGTTAATCTTCTTGGTCTAGAAGCGGAAATCGTGATCATTCTTCGGTTCAGCCAACCCTACAATTTGAACTGATAGGCGATTTTCCGTTTGGGAGGGCATATTCGAGACCCAACGAAGAACGCTTAAAATATATCCGATACGACCATTTGCGCTTCTGCATCGATCAGGAGGATACAATCCACGACACCAAATGAGATGCCTGCGATGATCGGAAACACTGCTCACGCAGTTTACGGATTGTGTGATCTCGGGTCAAGTCAAGGAATGTCGCTTGAGCACTGTGGTCAGGAGGGAGCTCATGCTTATCTGAATCAAATGAAATTTTGCAACGTGAAGCTGGGAGGACTTTGCATGACGCATCTTCCAAGGTTCTTAGTTAAGTCGATGGCGTTGATGTCATTATGGTTTAGTTAAATACACTGTAGACATTATGAATGAGAACATTGCGTGCATATACGTACTTGAGACTTGAGGTGTAAACATGTATATAATGTATATAATCCTGGCTCCAATGAAAATAGCATTTATATTCCCGGAATTGCGGATACGATTGGCCATTCTGGTCTGCTCCAAGTCCAAGTAGCAAAACAATGCCATTAATTGTCTTTATATCATATTAAATATTATAAATGAGTATATTATCATTTACAACTTGGATTCTGAATCAATGAACAGACACACACACACGTCTATGCGAGGCATCGATTCCTCATTCCTGATTCTGTTATCCAACTACATGTTTTGCTCGTCAAGAATTCCTCATAGCGCTTACCTGCCATATAGCTTCCAAAAATTCAGTCTGGAGGTACGTACAAAACATGCACGGAATGTAATTTAGGAAGCCCCGATCAGGAAGTCCAAAAGGCAGCAAACACCCTTTAGCTTGCAAAAGTAAGAGAGTCAATAAGCAAAACGCGTTGCAAACAGATTCCTGGAAAGTCAGAAACAAGCTCAATTTGAATCATTGCAATTTGCTGAGGAACTCAGCGCTGTGGTAAAATGGGAAGTAACTGCTTACTTGGGGAAACGTGAAGATAACTGTCCTCTCTTCTGGGTTGGCAATTATCTGCCCTTTCCCGAAACCCTCTTTCTTTGGACGTACAAATAATTGCACGACAATCATTCTTGAACTTTGCTGAGCTCCGAAATCGGACGAAGATAACTTTAATATGACCCGGACAAGTTTTATAATGTATGTATTAAATATATATGACCTATCACGAGGTACCTTAGCGGTTTAAATTTTGAGTTCCCATCTAATGAAGAAATCTACTCTGGATGGAATATAGTTTTCAATTTTAAATGTAATCACTCAATCACAGCCTATTATTCAGCGAGAAGGAAACTTCTAATTCCCTTTGGAGGAAATACTAATCTGAAAGTTGATTTGACTTTTTTATTATTCTTATACAAACCCCGGCACATAATAAACGAGACCTCTGAAATCATCTTCACGATGAATGCAAACCAGTATAAAACAAAAGCAAAAAGCAAACCAAGAAAACTCAACTACCGGCGGGCTTTCACCCCCATCAATCTAATCCGTGCGCTAATTACTCTGAGTGGCATCGTACGCCATGTGACACTGTCTTGGCTTTCAACCCAGATCGAATAGAGCGAACGACTGCATTCTGCTCGCAAATTTCCGTTTCACCAGAAAATCCACAATGCAGTCTCGGTTGAACCATAAAATCAATCTAACCCTACCGGAGTTTTGTTTCTCGAATCACCAAGTACACGAGCGAGAGAGACAGACAGTCCAGAAACGGATCAGACAAACAGCCAATGGAGACGACACGGAATCAGTGCTGTGTTTGTGTAATTAGTTCGGAATCGTAACGAGCCTCCAAAAAGGGTGTTACCGCTGAGACGAAGCCAAGAACTCACATTCAATGCCAGCCGTATGTGTCCCGCGCGCCAATTGGACAGGCATGTATTGTGCAGGCGAAGAGGAAGTTGCTGTCGAGCGAGCGCAGTGTTACAAAACACGGTGATAGACATGCATTCGTTAGGAGAAAAAAAATCTTCCACGAGGAAGTCTCTGCTCATATGCCAGTCGCGAGGGGGGCAATCAGTTAGGTGCTGTGAGACGGCCACCGATCGTGCGGTTGCATTCAGCAAGTGGGACGCTGAACTCCACCCCATCAGATCATCTTTTTTCCCTCAATCAAAATGAAAGGCGCGGAAATGAGCGAATTGCGAATTGATCTCACACCGAGAGGACTCCAAATACTGACCACCAGACGATGATAGCATATCGATGAGGATCAAAGCACATTTGTAACTTTCTGGTTTATCAGTCAGCAGCTGAGCGGAATAGATGCCATTCTCCGCAGTAATCTGCCTGGAGTGGGTTTATTTTGTGCCATGTCTCTCCTTGGAGCACTATGAGAACACTCTGAGCCCCTTCTTCTCTGCTAAAGGGTAGATTGCATTGAGGTTTTCTATTTACTGGCACGGAACCAATTATTTGATGCCGATACTTGCAATACAGCCTCACAATCATGTCTGTGATCCCCTTTCTTTGCTTCATTATCGCTCAAGATCCCCTTTCAGAGACCAATCAATGAAAAGATTCAAGCTGATCGAATGTTCCGATAGCCCGAAGCATGGTATCAAGTGATGCATTTCAGGGGTTGCCCCGCGAATTGGTAGACCAGGTGACACAGATGCCGCTGATCAGAGCACCTGGAGCTTCTGGGAAAACTTATATGGCGGCGAATTAGTCTGGCCGTCAGCCTGGTTTGTGAAGTTTCGCCCTTCGATTGAAATGATTATCACCAAGCGATTATTTTCTCGGCAAAAACGAAAATTGCGTTGCTTTTTAGAATCAGGTAGGAGCTGTTCGTGTGTGCTCAGCTGTTCTGTCATAGTGAAATAAACGGGTAATATATTTATTAATTCTGACATCCTGCCATGAAATTTGCATGATTGAATAAATCACAATTAACAAGCCAGCCAATGGTGGTACGCAATACAGTTAGTTCGCAGCTGCCGTTAAGTCAAATCGAGATTCAATAGCAAATGTTATCTCCCAAATTAGACAACAGCAAATTGAAGGAGGCCCCTGGATTCAGAGACAAAGTGCTCCGTTTTGGACAATTCAAGCAGCAACAGAACTTCTCAGAATCTTCAGATTATGTTCGCATTAATTTAGGCGAAGATTAATTTTTCTTTTAGCAGAAGCACACCCCCTTCTCTTTGTTATAATTCACTAAAGCTTCTCAGATTGAACAAGAGGAGCATTCACGGGAAACTTTCGTCGGAAGCCCGAAGCTAGAGGGTCACGCACCGAAGCACACAATACGACAACGTGCAAAGTCTATTACTGTTTTCTTCTCATTGATGTTTCTTCCATGTGTTCACCACGTATATTTGCAATGCCACCGACCTCCCCCTTCTCGGTGACTATTCCATAATAATCCTCATCAACTGGGCTTCTTTTAAACCTATCTACGTGGTGTTTCCATTTCATTAAACCTCTCCCTCCCAGCTCATAACCATTTTCATCTCAGTTTACAAATGTCTCTTAATTCCCCCCTTCCCCTATACTTTATCCATAAATATCTTCTATACTTTACAGGAATATAAATGACATGTTCTTCATTTCAAGGCTATAATTCCTGGCAAAAGCAGTGGTGAGTGAGTGAGTGAGTGAGTGATTGAGTGAGTGAGTGATGGGGTTTTATGGCTTCATCCAACTCATTCGGGTGATACGAGCGCCAGAACAGAAGGCCCGGGACCGGGGTTTCCCCTTACTCTTATCGATACATCCCTAGGGTTCTTTATCCTGCATACCACCATAGACAGTAGTACACAGCGCCCGGCCTTGTTACGCAGTTGAGCAGCACTGCAGAGTCACCGAAGAATTACAATTATAACAATTATAATTCACAATCATAACGCCCGTGGTCTGATCGGGTCTCGAACCCGGGACCTCGACCCCCACGGTCGGCATAGGATTGTACAAAAGCAGTGGTAGAACTGGCGGACTATATTTCAAGACGATTACATGGTGAATCGATTATACAATATACCACAATGCTTGTATGTGCTCAGTCGTTAGATTTTATTCTTTGGCGAGTAAGAGTTGGGTTCAGCGGGGAATGAATACGTGTGGATCTCTCCCCTTCGTTTTAATTTAATTTTAATTTTTTCGGTTTAATTATCATCTAAATAAGTACAAATCCCCAAATAAAGTCAATAACCGAAGTCTTCATTAATATCCAAGGTTGCACGTTATAATTATTATAAGCGCCATTTTCATCTCAGACCCATTTGATTCTCATACATCGTTAATATCACCTAAGAATAATTGAAATTGAGCAAATATCAGTCATTTTGTTGACTAGCTTGCGAGCTTTAATAGTTTGCATACAAAAATAACGTCAATTCCAACTTAAAAGTCATTTCAGGTCACTTCAGATTCACAAATCTAACACTAGAAAGGTTTGAGAATCCTGCCAAATCACGACACTTATGAGAACTCAGCCAGATAGAACTTCTTATGCTGATAATACTCTCAGGGTGAAATGTCACTGGTGCGTCATTGCGTTAACCCTTCCATCCACACGTGTTCGGTTCAATCCGCTCACCTGCAGTCAGGATATTACGAGCCACAAAACCAACACCCACGAGTCTTGGCTGCGAATAACGTTCCCTTGATGCTGATTACTCACGACATCCGGTCGAGATTGCTGCTGTTCTGCAATCAAATTATTGCTCTCTGGTAGTCGTCTGGGACAATCGAATTGCTAAAGGTTAATTGAATAACGTTATGGTGCCTATGCCCGACGGTGAACCGGCATCTTGTCGGGCATAGGATTTGTTCTGACCTAGTTTGTGGTGTTTACACTTCGTACTCTTACGGCACTATGGATCCATGTGTCAGGAAGTCAATTTTGCTGTCTCTTATGAGGAAAAATACCTCCATTGCTACATCAATCAATATTGAAATTATGCGCGATATTCAGCATTCTTCACAATTCGATCTTGGTAAAGAAAGTGTAGCTGTCATTAATATACCTGTAGAACATCTTTGCTATGCTGTATATCTTTCTGCAATGAATTGAAACATTGCAAGACCACGCAAACTGCAGTGCCTGCACTTTTCACTTCTCGGCTGGACTACGGCAATTCAATATTGGCAATGCAACCTGCCTGTCGACTGAAAAGCCTGCAATTGTCCCAAAACGCAGCCACGATGGGAGCACACAACTCCAATCCTCCGAGAACTACACTAACTACCAGCAAAACAACGGATTGCATTCCAACTGTGTCCTCATGTTTAAAGCTATCCATAATAAGGCCCCAGCCCACATAAACGAGATCCTATCGCTAAAATCCCGATGAGGACGCTTCGATCACAGGCAGCCGTGCTCACGAAAGTGCCAAGAACTAGGTCCGTGTATGGTGACCTAGCCCTCTCTGTTGTTGGGCCACGAGAAGCAACAAACTACCTGCAAATTTACGATATTCTAGGAATTATGAAGATTTAAAGAAATATTCGAAGGCTTATTTTAGTCCATCAGTTTATGTTTGCCGAACTGTATTTCATTTTTGTTTTATGTTTGTAATTGTTTCATTCTGTTGTTTACATATATATACATACGCATCTGGTAATATATGCGTTGAAGAAATAAAGTTGTAACTCAGAGTAACCGAATTAAGCATTGCTGTTCCTCTCTAAATATGCATGGGTTTTAACTTCCTCGATCAATCCAAGTGCACAGGTAACTACATAAAGCCCTGCCACGCTGTGTGGTTAGGCGAAGAAGCCCCAATCTCTAATATCATGGACGTCGAGGCGCGCAAACATGCTTGTTTTGCGAAGACACGGAACACCAAAGGACGGATTTTGCAGCAGCTTCAACCGAGGACCAGACTCGAGTTTCATGCGTATAAAGCGTGATGTAATAAGGATTTCTCTGAAGCAGATGAAAGGGGAAACCACGAAATTTTCCTCGCACAGCATATGCTCATGACACTCATCTATGGCGCAATGTTGTATTTAATCGATACAAATACATCCGTTGGCTTTAGTCCACTACACGTATTCACCACTGTTTCAGCTTGTAAGATTGTGTCTGTGAAATAATGAAAACTTCAAATGAGAGGAATATGTCCGTATTTTATCTAAAAGGGTCAAGCGTCTGGGGAAGGAATGAATAAATGGATGGGTGGAGTTTTACGGCACTCTCTGAGGAATACTAATCAGGTGTATCTATAAGTATTCAAATCAGTCATTCCATCCCCATCGCAATATTTCATATTGAGTGAGGAATATAGAGCGGATAAGAGTGACGTCACGGAATTCTCGAACCTGGAGATAAACAACTGAAATAATGACGTTATATACTCTACAGAATGGAAATCTCCGTATATACCCGAATGTGGAGACAAACAACTTAAATGTCTCGTGGGAGCGCAATGACGTCACGACATTTTCACTCTATACTGGAAGTGATCTCGGGTGATGGATAACCCGAAGTTGATACAATGTAAATAAATCCCCTCAATCCATTAAGGAATTGGCTTCTTTCTTTTCTTGAATTCCTCTTTCCGCATGAATTCAGTTGCACGCTCACAACGACAGTTTATTTCACAATCATTCAAATGAAACTGTCCACGCGATGAATATAATATCCGGAGAAACGATTTGACAATTCGATCGAGAGAAACGCAGCCTATCTATTCCGACAAACATAGATAAATTGCATTCATTACTTGAACCGATGATGACGCTTCTGGAACAAGTCTTCATTTGGATTTATTTATTGCGAGGTGCCGAATTTCCCACTCTCTAAGGAATAATGATTACCACAGACGAGACATAAACAAAAAAGGCAGCAGTATTGGATCATATTTCTAATTTACTTTCCCCTTTCACAAATCTCAGTAGTCGAATGCTGCTTTGTGCGTGTGATTGCGTATTGTACTTGCGTATAGATCATACATTGTGTATCGTAAATTGTACATAGCATGCCTCCAACTGACGAGAACTCATTTGCCCTATAAATAAGCGACAAGCCGTGGGTATAGCATATACCTATGGAGGCCGTGAAGGGTGGAGATTGACGAATGATGGATAATATTTTATTTTTCCTGTCTGGTCTCCCTCAAGACGAGATGCATTATTTCATCATCAGCGATTACTCATCCTGCCTCTCTAAGCATCACTGAGCTCGTTGAATAACTTTTGACAAATATCTATCAGCAATTGTGTTTCTTCTCACTGACGCCTGGTGACAGATGAGCTTCCATTTTTATTTTGCTTGATTGAAATACAGAAATTGCTTTAAAAAAATAGTTTTTTTTTCTTCGTGTAATTTGAAATAGAAGAACTGGATCGCTCAATCGCAATGGCTCGCAATCTCGTGAAAACAACACAAGAGATGCCAATCCTTTGTCCAATTCTACGCTAAACCGCGTTTTCTTTTTTCCGCTAGTATACAGACACAATTCGAGTTGACGTCTTCGGGTTTTGCAGAATCGTTGTATCATCCACGTTGGAGCTTAAGCGGCTGATATACGAACCTCCTAATCAGCTAACGCGCCATTTTGCTCCATTAAGGGTGTCAGTGGTGTTGGAGAGATAAGTGGAGCGGCTATTCCTGGCCTTGTTCAATTAGGGCAATGACCATGATAAAAACACGTGACTTCAAACGAGCTGCTGTAAAAAAAAACAAAAAAAAAACAACAAAAAAACACAGTAGTCCTATGACGTCGATTGCTCATTTCCGACTAACACGATACTCAACGGATGGTGCTCCGACTGACAAGGAAAGCGAACCCGAGAAAATAATATGGCGTTATTATAGTCAAGGTTTAGGTAGAAGAATAATAAGTGTTGTTATTTCTGCATGAGCCTGAAACAGGATGCTGTAAAATGATACCAGCCACACCTAGCTTACGAGTTTTCAGTACGCACCTGTGGGCGTCCAGATCCTCAAGGTACGATCACTCTGGATTTATATTTTATACCGCTATGGATTCATCAAATATGGTTTTAAGAGTTTGGGAAACAATTGATCTGGCAAAACCGAGAACAGTTTTGTGTTGGGGAATCTAATCTGCACTTAATAGTATTCATATAATATTGTTAAATTCGATTTTCAAAAGATACATCAAGTGTGTTATAAACACTAAACAGACAAAGAATTTCATGTAGAAAACTAAAGTTCTATTCCACCAATTTGATTCGGTTTGAAAGGGTCATGGGATATTGTGCTGATATGCCGATTTGTAAGGGAACGAGGACGCTGCAACGGGCAGCATAGGTCTGTGCGACTTGGCTCTCGAATGATTTGGCAGCCACTTGGACGGCTTCACTTGGGCAGATGAAGCGTGAAATTGGCTTGGCGATCACGGACGCTCCTGTGCGTGTCATTGGGCGAGGTGTCGAACGGTGCTCTGATTTCCGGAGTCATGCTCCGGGAATGTGCTTCGTGATTTCCCGATATGGTTCCAAAGAAGAAAGCAGAAATAAGAAAAGGAAAAGGGGAAACGGAAGGCAATACCAAAGAACAAGGAAGTCCCCCCCTCTCTATCCAACCAAGAACCCTTAAGATTCAAAATAATAAAAAGACGATGGCGCGCTTTGAGATGAAAGACTGTCGAAGAGTAAGGAACAACCTATTGACCTATTGACCTATTGACCTATGGATCGAACTTATGGGTGTGGTTGCATTATTTAACGTAGGTGTCTATTGTAGTCAAGCAAATGGCGGTTATCTTCATGCAAATGGAATCTAGCTTAAGCCAGCGATATACATGCAAGAGATGATCCAATTCGCGTTGCATTTTTCCCGCGGATTGTCTTGAATAACCATTAAATACCAGTGTATTGTTCTCAAAAGGACCCTCAAAGATGCTGTGTTCGAAATTTCAGCCCCCTATAATTAGTTTTTATTTGAGGTAAAACTATAATATACTACAATTAATACACGCGTGCCTGGTTCACCAGGCACCGTCGCAGAACAGACTGATAGATCACGTGACCACTGTTATCGAGAAAGCTATTGCTCTCAATTTATTTAATGACACATGAGTAGAAAGCTTCATCTGTTCTAAATGAATACCAGGTCTTGCTTAAAATGCATATGATCTTGACACAGTCCGCACTCAACCCGACCATTGGAAGACCTAGCTCGCTTATATGTGTCAAGCTCTGAAAGTTTCCAAGAGAGAAGCCATCTGACTGCCGGTGAATAAGAATAGACAGGTGGCAAACATGGAATATTCGCTGCAGTGGAAAGCAGTGATTTAAAATGTGTTTCAAAATAATTTATAATTGGATGAGTGGGAATTATATTTGCTGATGTAATGAGTACTGATGACGTTAGCTCACTCGATAGTTAATTTACATTCACATAATTATAGACTCTGCCATTCACAGCCAAACGTCATGATTTGATGCCGTTCCCCGAGAATATAAAATCATAGGATTATTTTAAGCTGGCGCTGTTAGTGCAACCGCAAGAATTATCATTGGGTGTGCTACTACAAGTACTAATTGGAGGCTTTTGAATCTCCATACCCACATTGCACCATCAGCTGCCTATTGTCAACAGACAAGACGTTAAATAGTTGCCTATAAAAAGACCACGCAGTAAGTGATTCATTACGTCCATTAAACTGTTGTACTCGATCACCCATCTTAGGAGTAATGACGGCACTACTTGTGACGTCTGCCCGTTAATTAATGCTCAACAACCTTCAGCATAAAGGCCAACATATGACCCTGACCCGCCGCTATCCTGTGCATTAAACAGTTATTCAATGCAATTGGTGCGATTATTATAATTATATACTGGAGTTCTCATTTTCTTACACTGAATTGAGGCTTGTGAGTGAACGACCACCAGCCAGTCCCAGTGAGATCATTGTCTCACCTTCCCAAGTTGCTCAAGCAATTGGGTACATTTAAAAAGATCAAACAAACAACTCCATTATGATTAAAATTTCAGATATATGCAGTATTCAGATGACTCATTACATCATTGTTATCATGACCCAAAGTTACAGCGATATTGTAGAATAATTATAGCTATTTATAAATCAATCTCGTGCGTATCCCCATCAATTACTCTGTAGCAATAGTGCGCAGTACGACATGTAACATCGTAAATGTGTTATGAAAAGGTCCGCTGCATGCTTGTAGATTTCGACACAAAAAGATCTCTGGGAGACAAACGTGTTTATTTCAAAATGACACCTCGCCTTTGTACCGAGGAAAACACCGAGAGATGAATGATGTCTGTGCCATCACTTGACATTAATATCAATTGCGTTGGAAACAAATCATCGTGCATCGCCATAGCTTTCCTAAACTGGAATCCGGGTTTACCGAGTCGCCGTCGGGGGAATCGAAAGGGTGCAGAGACAGGGTATCTCATTAGCATGCGAATAAGGTTTCCGATCGGGAATAGTCAGAAACCGAATTCAGTGTGTTTTCCTGGAAAGGCGAGCGCAAAATACAATTTCGGTTGCCGGCAGCGGTTTGGACGCCCTTAAACGGGCCTTAAGCGGATGCGGACTGGGCTGGAGGGCGCGCCGTGGGGAGGGGGTTGGGGGCGTTATCCAGCTGACGTCACGCTGTAACGGTAACGGTGAGCGGCACACCCACGTATTAAAGGGATGGGGAACTAAATTTTAAGTGATGTTCTATTGACTCATAGCACCAATTGATAGCATTCCGTGCCAAGAACACCCTGCCTGGATGCAAGCGTAAGGAAATAATGCATTCCGAATATCGGGGTTAGCATTGCGCCTATGGGAGAATGGCTTCCATTGCGAAGTATAGGAGACAAACGTCAGCTGATGGCTTGGTTTGGCTGATGGCTGATTGGTCCCGTTCCTGAAGCTATCAATTTCAGCCAATCAGAGCAGAGCATCTTCGCCATAAAAGGACATCTTTGTTGTTTACGAAACGAAAGCGCATGCGTGGTGCACTCTGGCTGACCTTTTTACTGTTTCAGGATGAGAAACGTGGTAGGTGTCCTAGAAAATCGCTTGTTAAAATAAGAAAAATAGCGAAAAATATTTTTTGTTTGCGCCTGACTGGTGGCAAAATGATTATTCTATCTATTTCCGAAAAGAAAATAAAAAAATATCAAGGGGTTTAGTCGCAGGACACGGTGATATGACGAGGCCCATTGTAAAAGATGGGGAACTCGGTGTTTCATCACAGCGACTGACGTCACGCCTAATTAGCATTATATCTCCCGCGAAATTGTTAGCGATGATATTCCTTGTGTGGGCCAGGCATAAGAATCATCTTTGGTGCATCAAATAACGACTCAAAGTCCATTTTCAACCAGTTCTCCCTCCCTTTAAATGCTCGGTGGAGATCTTGCGCTTGTGTTTGCTTTCATTAATTTTTACAAAAACTGAAGCACAGCAAAATGGTGGGAAATCTGAAAACAACGAATCTACGCTGTTATTATCTCTCTATATTAACATGAAAATGATGTAAAAAAAAAACAAAAAAACAAACCAACATTACATTTTGCGTTGGTCCAATTAGAGAGCATATTTGGCAAATTTAGCGTGACCTCGGTCATTAGTGTTGATATCAACAGGCAGTGATTTTATCAATTCATTATTTAACTAATTTATTAACTAACTAAATTAACTTAATCCCGTAATCAATCAATCAACAAATTAATTGATTAATTCCTTAATTTATCAATTATTAATTAAATAATTTATTAATCATAATTATTGTATAAATTAATCCCT
>KB294622.1:230741-240900 GCA_000328365.1 Capitella teleta | reverse complement strand
ATAAATAAATAAATAAATAAATAAATAAATAAATAAATAAATAAATAAATAAATAAATAAATAAATAAATAAATAAATAAATAAATAAATAAATAAATAAATAAATAAATAAATAAATAAATAAATAAATAAATAAATAAATAAATAAATAGTAGGCCTATAGTCCTATATCGTTAGACGCAAGTCTCCATATCTGATTGAGTCCTATAGGTACGCCTGTCAGATGTTGAGTACAACTACACACCAATTCATGCATATGCTACAACAGTGTAAATAGTGCCATATAGTTACGGGCATATGTATTTCATATCTTGTATGTATAGTTTGAATCGTGCACGGAAATGACGATCGCTACTTCTGGATACATGATGTGACGATAGCCCCTTTGTGAAGCTTGGTTGGGCAGGCGAAACCACTTCATATATAGTAGTCATATGATCAATATGGCGGCTCCTGCACTTAAGGTACCTTCTTAACCATCAAAACTCCGCCCTGCTATTAAAGGGAGGGTAGCGCTAGAAATCTATACCAACCTTTTTCAGGTGAAAGTACCGGATTCCTCATGCGGAAGTTCAAGAGATGCTGAGATGCCCCACACCCTTACTTAACTCCTTTGGTATCAGGTGTACTGGCTGACCATATACAATTATTGTTGCCCCCCAAAAGAGCTCTTCTTGGAGAATTGCAGGCTAAGATAACATGGTCAGAGGGTCACCAGAAATAACGTATCATGAATGATCTCAAAGTCTCATTATATAACTCGACATCAATCCTGACCAGTTGGTATGGTTATCACTGGGTAGCTCCAAATGTAAATCCGCGTTGCTCGAAACCATGGCTAAGACTATGTTCACATCAATTAACCAAATGAAGTCACAAACTGGTAATTAAGAAAGGGATACATGTAATAAGCCTCGAGCTTGTAGATCGTGTAATTCGTGTTGACTAAATAGCATGTGCTCCTTCTGCTTTCATTCGAAATCTATAAATCAATAAATCTATGAAGGAGAAATCTATTTAGCGAAAGTCAAGGTATCCTTGGTGCTAATGTGTGTTTACACGTAGAGACAGAGAAGACCCCAAACACAGACCCCATATAGTACTCTGACATGAAATAACAATGATTCGATTTAGGAACCAATAGAAATCGATAAGTCCGAGGATTGACCTTGCAAAGGAAGGGCGAATTACAAAGGGATATATTGCCATCCATCCTACAATGTTCCTACTACCGCGCCAGAATTCTCAACCAAGGCCCATTTTGCCTCCCAGTCTCTCCGTTGTAACAGCCTCAGCTCCCACACTTCCCAGTATGTGATCTAGACGTCTAAAGGTTTTGTTTGATGTCTGCTGATGCGTCCTCAGAAGCGTTACATTCTGAGCCATCCACTCTGACCCTTAAGGTTAATTTGCGCGATATACTTAAGCTCATTTGTAGAATAAAAAGAATCTACTGCTTGCGTTTCGCTCGGTCATCATGGAAGAGTATATGGCGTTTTGTTCTCATTGCATACCTTACTTCTGTGAATATTTGGTTCATTCGCATTGGTCTCATGTACGTCGGCATGGTGAGCCCACAGTTGGCTCCAGGTATATCACTGCATGGCCGTTCCCTTTGAACTCCATTCATGACCCAATTTGGACAAACTTTAGAATCAACTATAAAAATATTGATTGACAGAACTAGTATAGTAAATATTAATTCTGTTGCAATTTTGTCCGGATCAAACCCTTTGACTGGACTACTAGTCCTTGGACGCTCTTTACAAAAAGCATGCTGGAGAGGAATAAATGCAGCTGAATAACAGAGAGTACATGTGATTAAAACACAACGCTCCATAACTTCGGAAACAATATTCAAAATAGAGATTGGTTGGTAGTTGGACACAACAGATTTATCACCCATTTTAAATGGTGTGGATTTAGCGTGAGTCGTCGTTTAAATATGCTCTGTACGGCTAACGAGCGAAGAAGAGGGAGAACTAAGTTCACTAGTCTAGTATATAGCTGTTCTGTTATTCGTTATTGCCATAAATATTAATGTTGTAAAAGCTCATGCGCCTTTGTCAATGTCGTGATCGGCAGTTTTAATGCCAACTAATGGAGATTGCAACAAAAGGCACCCAGCTAACAGGCGCAATCTGTCTGTATTAGATTCTTCGACAGAAAATACACCATGCAGGGCTTCAGTGTAAACACGGCACACTGAATGGATAGAGCAGGAGTTCGGGAAGGCGTTTCGAGGTCACTCTTACAATTGCATATAAAACTAAAACAACACGTTTGTGTGCAACGTACAACATGCAGCATTGGAACGAGACAACTAAGCATGGAAACTACACGAGAAACTATGATAGGAAAAATAAATTGAATATCTTTGCACTGAAACGTGTGACGAAAAGAATTATATGGTCGCGTTACTGGTTTCTGCGTGCTCGCTTCGTTCTTTAGTATGAAATAAACAAACCGTGATGAGGACGCATGAATAATTAATTCCAGGAAGGCCAGCGACTCATGGGTTCTCGTTTAGCGACTTATCTCGCTCGTATAATCACACATGATTGGTCATGGCTTTGACCCCAGTTTGGCCCATTTCTGCAAACAATTTCCTTATTTTGTAGAGCGTTTCTCAATGGAGCTGAACTCTGCAAACCGAGATTGCGTCTTCCGTCTTTGTGGGAAGTCTTTCAGAGTTTCAGTCGTGTTCACACTCCTATCTTGTCTTACAATTAGTCGCAGTCGCAAAGATTGCAAAACATAATTGAATTGACACGAGTCTTGTTACAATGTGATGCGATTGGAACCGTTTTCGGATGAATTTAGTCTGCTTGAAAATTACAAATCAATGCGATCCGAACCTAATGGGAGCTGACTGCAGACGAGATGGACACATTGAAGAGGCATTTAAAAGGAACTGTGAGTTGAGCTGAAGTTGCACGTCTTACCGTAGACAGAATGCCTTTTGAATATTCTCATATACAGATCCATATATCGATACAGATATAGATCTGAGATCACCGCTGACGAATTGGCTAGTCTTACCCCTGCAACTACCAACCATTTCAAGAACAGGGAAAATACGTAGAAGACTTTTGAGAACTCACTTGGTTTTTGTGGACATTTAAGGACATTGTTTGGCTATATTTGCTCGTCCAACCTCGACAACACTCGCTTTACGATCCGTAAAAATGTTCTCACAAGGTCCTCATCTCGTTTTATAGACCTTAAAAAAGTGTGGTTGGCCGGGATGGAAGGAGCAATTTACTTTCGGGCTTACCGGTGTGCAATGTGTGGCACAATACGATGTATTGCATTCGTTACCTCTATCATGCTGTACACTCTAATATACCCTAATTTTTTAATAATAAATAATAATATAATAATAAAAATAATAAATAATAAAAATAATAATTATACTCTAATATAATTATACCCTGTGGTAGCGAGCTATAAATACTTCATAAGGAAGTATACGTGATGAAGTGCCGCACACTTGGGGTGAGAAAATACATGAAGATCCTTACAACGTGGATGGAATGACACTCAACCGAAGAATGCTCCATTTATGGGATTCTAAAAAAAAACCCAGACACTTACTCACGCTTCTTGTGCGACAGTGATTTCAAGACAGGCACGCAGAAAATATTTGTAGTGAGTTGTTACTATTTTTGGCGTGATTTCCCTTGAGATCTTCTACAGTTCAGTGCATGTCAGTAATTTACTTCACAGAAAATTGCACCAGAGAGTTGTAGAAGACAAACCTACGAACATATTTTGTTATGAGGATGAGCTTGGTGTCATCAACATGACTGAAATAAAATATACAAAAAAACCCTCATCATGTAATGAAAGCATGGCACACGTACATTTACACCATTGATTTATGGAAGTTACTATTGTAGGCCTATTTAGCTTTTAGAAGTACCACTCGATTAATTGTGTGTATCTTTAACAAAGGAAGTTAACTAAACATTATTTATCTTGATTTTAGTACATTGTAAAACCTTTGATTTATTTCTCACCGGTTATTTTTGTACAATCTAAAGAACTTTACTGAAAGCAACAGAAAACGTTTATTCTGGATTCATGAATACTTTTCCAATCATTCTCAGAGAAATCAATTCTAATTTTAGTTTAAAACGAGGTTCACACGATGGCTGGCTGTTATACCTTGCTTGAGTATAACTTTCTATGAATATGCGCTGCTCTCATGTAGTGCCCTCGTGTCACAGCAAGAGTGTCATTGGTTCACTCCAGGTAGCTACGAGTGAGAGAAATGCCGTATCTCCCCAGTACACCACGGCTGAAAAACCATGACCGCAGACGCACATGATATTTGTACATGGCAGCTAGCCTCTCACTCACATCACAGTAAATGTTTGACTGGAACACGAATCGCATACGAAAACATATAATGCGATGGGTCTCGGCTCGTTTAGTTGAATCGCTTCCTGCTTGGCTCACTCGATCTTCGTTATCTTCTATCTTGGTCTTCAACTCCAGTGCTCATCATTTTGTGTCTGTATTCTGAGACGCATTTCCATAATTACAGCACTCGCACTGAAGCATGGTTCCGCCCGCGGCGTAGAACTGAATGGTCATTAACTGCGTATGACGACCTCATTAACAACACTCATCTATTCAGCCTAGCTTAAAGTCTTGCTCAATCAGATTCATTGCAATCAAGTACACTGGTTGGATGGATTATAGTATTTGGTATGTAACATTGAATAATATAAGATTTTTTTTTCACACCGGGCGTTTCGATTAAAGTAAAATTAAAACATCGCAGGTTGCCCCGGAAGTAGTTTCTGGCTGCCCCGGAAGTAGTTTCTGGCTGCCCCGGAAGTAGTTTCTGGCTGCCGTGGACAGCTCTGCACAACAAGATCTGCAATTTGGTCGAAATGGGGGGGGGGGAGGTGGGGTGGCACCATTATACAAAGTTTTAAAGAATATTATATGACTTTACCATGAACGCCAATTGACAGTTTTGTCGAAATTTATTACTATTCCTTTTTGTTTCGCACAATAGCTGTGTATGTGAAGCATAATTGAGGATAACGATGAATTGTTGATGCCACCCAACGCATGAATGTCGTTTATTGAAATAATTCAACCCGAAGTAGTTCTAAAACACCCGGCAAATGGTCACCAGAATTCTCTTTTGCTACCTGCACGTGCCACGTCCGGACAAATTTATGCGGCGTAGATAAAGAGAATATTAAACGAAATTATTTTGTGTTCAGATGTGCCTTCTTTCTTTGGAAATAATTTTATTTCAATGTAAGCATTTCCAATGCTGAGCTCATTCATAATACCACTCATAGACAAATTCGCCGATAACCTTTCACCTGCGCTGGAACGAGATTTGTGCAATGGTGACTTGGCTTTCAGATTGAAAGGCCAAAATGCTATGGGCATTCGTCGACTGTTGTATTTTGGAAAGGGATTTCGTTCCAAATTCCCTTTGACTTCACATGCGACGAGGCAACCGACAGAAAGCATAAGTAAAAACATCCACCAAATCCCCAAAAAAAAAAAAAAAAAAAAAAAAAAAAAAACCCACTGATATTGGCCGATATTGACAGAGAAGATCCCTCTCCTGTTATGCAAATCTGTGATATCTCGGCTTGGATATTACTTGTGTGTTGGCTGGGGTTTTACGGACTAAAAGCTTTGAGACTATTTTGATGAATTTAAAATAGTCATTGAATCAAATAAATGATGCTTATGGTTATTGAGTAGTGTAATGCGTTTGTCCATTTCAGACTCATAGAAATGACACACAGGCTTAGAGTCAGGCGGTGTGTAAAACACCAAACAATAAAAGGCCCCATAATATCCCAGATGACATTGATAATAGCCCAAAATGGCCGACATAATATCGTAGATTTGCCCTGTATATTATGGCCGTTATCGGTCGAAATTATGTCACAATCATAAGAGGTCACGATGCAATATTTTGGGTTTTCTAGATGTTGGTTCGATATAGGTGTAAGCGTACTTTGTCAAAATGTGGCAACGTTTGCAAAGAATTACGGCTTCCTGCAATTTTTAACTTCTTTATTTGTGCCCAATATCCATCCTGGGGCACAGTACATACTCTCCGAAAGAAAATTGCGTTCGTTTCGCGTAAAATGCGCCAACATTCAGATAAATACCGATACCTATTTTTTCATTAGACTTGTATGTGTAAATTGAGTGCTTAAGTTTGTTCCTTCATAGCAGACAACTAAAATCACAGATCATTAGGTCATTCGTACTCATAGAAGTGAGATCCCCCTCACGAATAAAAAAAAAGAAGAAAAAATGATAAAATAAAAATCCCACAATTCCATGAATTCCAAAGTGAAGCCCATCAAATCCACGTCACATTGTCAGCAACAATATATGATTTCATCTTTATTGAAAGACAGCAGGAGGAAAAGACAGATTGCGACGCGTATTAAGAGGTTTCCATTGGACGCTGGCCGGCCCCTTGCATGGTTTCTTGATCGGAATCTTGCTTTGAGATCGAATATTTTTTGCTCTCTATTTAAAGCCGGAGTGATTATTAAAAATGCAGAACATGCTTGAGAATGACACCCTTCACTGCTAAAACCCCCAGATTCAGATTTCAGATGCGTCTATGCCAAGACTGCTTTATGAGGCAATTAACACTGTTATTTAGCAAACGGATGGACTCCGATTTACAGGATATCGAGGGGTTTCCAGGATATTGCTTCATTGCCTTTGGGAAAGTACAAAATGAGGCTTTTGCATACTCACTTCTCGGCCACGGATGTCCTTACCAGATTCCAATTCACAAAAGAGGTAATTATTATCCTGCTCGACATCTTCTCATTTTCTCTGATTTCAAGAACCTTGGCACCCGAGGATCAAATACCACTGACAATAATAGATTATTTATCTCGGAGGAAGTGGCTCAAGAGAGATACGGCTGACTATCCCATGCAGCATCCCAAACCTCTTTTGAAACTGGCTTTCCCAATGACTTGTCTTGTAAATATTCCAATTGTTTCTTTCAAAAATGGTCGGGCATGATAGAAAGTTTTTCGAGGATCTGATTTTAGTGATTGCGTATGGTTGCTCTGACCTACTGATCAGTATCTCATTAATTGAGTGGCGAGCCACATGACCATGCATTGGCTGGACCAGCAAAAGTACACATATACTTTTTTCGCGAATAAACACGTATTATTTCGTTAATAATTCAACAAAATTATAGCCAGTTAATGGAAAAAGAGTACATGATAAAATAGGAAGAAATGGTTGCGACCCGGCGTTTTTTTGAAGGAGAAATGTCTGAAAACATAACGAGCCACTCGATCGCAGCGAATGTGTTTTATCGCTCATGGATGATTTTAATGGCACTTTGATACTAACAGTATTATATTAGGGCCTCCATCGGTGAATAGAAAGCATAAGAAGTGTAGTAGGGGAAAAATATCTTGTGAAATCCACGCTGTGAATAGCTAAATGAGACACAAACTTTGTGACACAAATTCAATTAAAGGCAAAACTTAAAGCTAGGAAGACTCACAGACAACAACGATGGACTTGGAATGAGGAGATGTGACCAGCAAATACTCGCTGCTCTACTCGGTCATAGAGCGAGAGGACGCCGCCGACATGGTAGCCCTCCACGCAAAATGACCCATGTATGAGCATGCTGTTAAGGGAACGATGGCGCAAGCTATAGTGACTAGATGGGACCAGCACAAAGAAAAGTGGTGACCAACACAAGTGTAAAGATTCGTAAAATCAATGCTGCAAACAGCTAAACAATGAATAGAGAGATTCGTTAAAGCTGGTAAAAAGTCCAATCGCTTTCAGGTAGAATAAGATTTTCGAGGGGATGACTTCCTCGAAAAGTTGTTTCATAGAGGGAACTTAAGAAAATTTTCTACGGTATATTTTCAAAGTCGATACATTGAAACAAAAGTATGTTTTATTGTTAAAGGGCTCTGGCAGGGGATGCAGAATTAGGGGGGGTATATCCCGCGTAGGAGATCTGACACCATAGCAAGTTAGCCCGAGGCGTCGGTGGCTTGGAAAAAAAGCGATAACAATGGGAGCGAATCCTGTTCAGGAGCACCCTGTTATAGATTTTTGCTACCACTGAACTGAGACCGATACCCCTGTACGTGATTGTCTGTCTTGGTAAGCTCGCCTGATTTAAGGATTGGTACTATGTTTGAGGTTATCCACTGTGCTGATAGCTCATGCCCAGTGTAGGCCTTGTTGTTAATGCTCAGGATAAGGTCATCAATTGGTACCCATTTCAGTACTTCAGGAACTATTCGATCGTCTCTACAGCTCTTTCTGGCTTTTAAATCGTGTTTGGCCTTCTGGTATTCATCCAGTGTAAAGGGGTCATCCTCGATGGGCAAGATTTTGTGGAACCACTTCCTCATCTTCATCATCTATGACTGGTGGAGCGCTCAGAAGGGATTTAAAGTGTCTGTGCCATGCTCGCAGTTTATCATCTGCTGAAGCTCTCTTGATTTGACATTGCTTTACGGCCCCCTTTCCAGTTATTCCCCTGACCAGACTCCAACTCTGTGCCGCTTGGTTGTTACTGTGGCACTTCTCAATCTTTTCTATTTTTTTGTCCAGGTCTTCACCCATCAGCTCTTCATATATCCTGTTTAGATTTCTTTTTGCCTCTATGTAAGTGTGTAAACCCTTTCCATCAGCACCCACAAACTGTTGGTATGTTTTTTCCGTATCTTCTCTTGCTTGTTTTATTCTTTCATTCTCAGCGAAAGGTCGATCCTTCTTTCTTTTTGGGGCTTCTTCCAAGGACGCTTGAGCTGTTTAGTAGACTGCATTATTTTATGAACCGTTCGTACATCTCTGTAGCTGGTGTTTGGTCAAGTATCTGTAATTTGTTTCTGACCTCAACAGGATATTGTTCTTGGAGTTCAGAGTTTCCCTCTAGTGCGTTACAGATGTAATTTGTTCTCCTTGTGGACTTCATCTTCGGCGCTCTTAGACTCGGTTGGATCCTCACAGAAACCACACGGTGGTCTGAGTCAATGTTGGCGAAAGAATTGTATGCCTTTACATCATGTATTCCGTTGCGCCATTTCCTTCTGACCAGTATATAGTCGATCAGCTGCTTGTGCATTTTCTACTGTGCATCGGGTGGAGAGTGTCAAGTCCAAAGCCTGTTCCTCTTCTTTTGGAACTGGGTATTACATGCTAAGAGAGTATGCTCTTGCATGAAGTACTAGAGCAATTCACAACCATGGTTTGTCTCTTCATGGTTGTGTCACTAATATTTATCTTCTATAATCTAAACAAACCAGTTTGGATTGAAGCGCCATGCAACAGATGACATTCCAATATATTTATCATTTTATTCGCGATAAATTCAGCAGTAATTTTGGCATAAACAATTAACGAGTAGTGCAAACAACAGTTAACATGACAGTAATTTTGTTAGGTGAGAGAAAAAAAAGAGGTCTGAATTTAGGTCTGAATTTACATCACCTCCAAAAAACAATATGCTCGTTCAGGGGCTCCTTTGATTTAACTGATTGATAACTCAATAATATATTGAGTACTTGGCTTAAAGTGTCCATGACACTTCAAAATGTGTTTTTATATTGCATATTAAATGCATTTATTAATAAAATTGAACATTTTAATTGTTATTGCGATAAATAAAACCATGATCCGTCCTCTATAAATACTATTTACACCTCCGCAAATTGAGAGATATTGAGGGCGCGAAAAAAACGATTTTTGAAATCCCGCTTCACCTCTCGCTTGACAAGGTGATTTGTGACGTCACGACGACCTTGACCTTGGCTCTTGGAGCGCTGTTTTGATTGTCTGCTCGATCGCGATAATTTTACATTTTAGTTGTGTTTAAATGATTGAATCACTTTGATTGAATACTATGAGTTCAAATGAACGGTCAAGCACTCGGGAGAGAAGTCCACGACACTGCATCGCCGGTTTTTGCTACGAACAGGCGACGGAAACTTCGCTGACTCGCCTGTGTAGTGAGTGACTTCACCAGTCACACTCACAGTCAATGGAAGAGTGTTCACTGCTCGCAGCTCGATCAACCGCGGTGACCACTGGTGGCGGTGACCAGATTCAGACTGCCATCGAAGGATCCATGCTTGATGCAGTTCAGCATGCC
>KB294622.1:214924-229340 GCA_000328365.1 Capitella teleta | reverse complement strand
TTGAGGGCTAACAAATTTAGATGTAAATAATATTTATAAGTAATATTATAGCCCCATTATTCAGTTTAGTTCAAGTGAAATAATATATTTTTAAGTCACCGAATTTACCACTCCCTCCCTCTTCCCCATTCTGCGATCTGGATTGACTAGAAGCCTGGTACATGCAGTTACGTTTGTTTTTTTATGGCGCGAATCGCTATGCATAGCGCGCTCAGTTTTAGGGGTTGTAGATAGTATTAGACGGTATTTTGCTGTCTGCTGATTGGTCGATTGAATAGAGCGGAAGTTGTTCTAAACATGGCGAATGTTATTTATTTGTTTTGATTTTTAGTTTTCGGATAATCGGAAATTTCGTCGTCTCCCCATGTTAATTTCCTATACCTTGGTGTTTTGTGACGTCACAACGTCGATCCGGAGGGATCTCGCGTTTCAAATCTCGGGAGCGAGGGGGCTGATTTTTTTTCGGAAAAAGCGTTCTAAAAGTGTTAGAAGTCGCACTACATTGAACTTTGACCCATATAAGGGCATAATGAAACCTGCGCGAATCGATTTATGTAATCTAGGGGCCGAAGTGTCATAGACACTTTAATTACTTATCAGACAACGTTAGAATCGACTGATTCTCGCTCAAATTAACTTTACAAACATATTAAAAACAACTATGTAGTATTTTAGCCAATTTAAGTACCATTGATATCATATATAGTCGATTGTTCGAAGGCAAATTACCTCATTCTCAAGTGTACTTTGCATCGAGTTATGATAATTACGTCTTATGCGCTATGATTTCTCTTCGATCAAGTGTGTGTTACAAGTATTACAGCTCTGATTTAGCAAAATTTGTTCTTCTTGGTATTGAGGTCATGGTCAGATTTGTGTTAGATTATATCACCTGCCAAGTGAAAAAAAAAAAACAAAAAAACAAACCGTAACGTCCTTCAGTTTTCTGAACTTCTTCTTTCAACCTTGTGCAACAAAAATGTTGGCATTGTTTACGCGCAAAGTTTTAGCTTCGTAGCGAAGGACAATTATACCCGCAGAGACGATGCAATGCCATCTTGCAAAAGGATTTTCCAAATTAAGTAAGCTATAGTGATCAAGAGAAGGCTTACAATTTGTCAACAGGTGTGTCTGCTCAATAGGTAACCGCCATTATTGGGAATGGTCAGTTCAATATCCATCCAGGTAAGGCCTGCTCCGAGTAGAATTTTGTGACCCTTTGATTGACAATCAATGGATATTTAGTTTTAATCTTGTCAAAAGCAGAGAGATAAATGTCCGAAAACCTCTATAATATCATCCATGCAGAATGAAGACAAAAAACTTAGTTGGTGTCTGGGAATGAATGAATGGATGAATGGATGATTTTAACTGCACTCTGACACTAAAAGTATTTATTACATTAGTGTCTCCAGCGATGAATAGGGGACGTAAGAATTGCACTCAAGAGGAGGGTAAACGTATCCCGTAAAATCAACGCTATGAACAGCTGAACAATGAGACAGAGAATTTGTGACATAAATTGAATTAAAGGCCAAGCTTAAAGCTAGTAAGAATCACAGACAACTTGGAAGTTAAGAATTTAAGAATCGGACCCTGTCTCTCGCACTCTGTGCGGAGAATCGCATTTCATCAAAGCATTACACCGTGTCATTTTTCCAAGACATAATGTATAATCGCACAGAAGGAGATCAGGGTTGATTTTGAGCTAAAAAAAGGCGAATAAATTAATTATCTGTGGCGGCTATAAAGCTACCAATTGCTTGTGCAAAACAGTGCCTGCATATTCGTCACTAATAGCAACGGAGCATTTGCATGACATTGATGTAAATTGCTGACGAACTTCCGCTGATTTCCTAACGCAGTACTCTTAATGCTGACAGTTGTTAAAATTGTTCTAACCTTTTGTTTATGGCCTTAATAAACATCAATACAATGTAATACATTTTCAAAATGTATAAATATTGATTCTCGATCAGTAAAATCCTTTTAACTTATTTGGCAAAATACCCTTACAATAATATTTGCCACTCTCGGCCAATATTCGCAAATATTCTCAAACCGCTTTCATCGATTCTACTCCAACGGAGTCACGTGTCTCAAAGTATCGTGATGACGGCCATAGAATGACGAACGAAGAAGCGAGAAAGGTCATCCCACTTACTTGTTATAGTATCCAGGCTCCGCACCTCAGTCAGGACTTAAAGTTCATTGAGATCGGTGTAGACTGACACGAAGCCAACCCGTCTGGATTTGTGAATAGGATATATACATGGCCAGCCTCGTGTCAGACGAAATGGACTCAGATAGCATTGCTCGACGTTTCCTGCGAAGTGCTGATACCTGATATGACGTGACCGAACAATGGACTTTGTGGGTTATTGGGGAGGATATAATACATTCTTTGAATCTGACCAAATCTGACGATTAACGTATCATGGCATTAAATGATGGTTTCAATAGAAAGAGTCCGAATGCTTGGCGTCTGAGCTGAGCAATTCAGACACATGTGTCTGCATGTCAACAACAATGTGGACGTTTCACATATTCGAATTGCGAAAAAAGACTTTTGAAAGACATATCACTGATTTATGCATGGAAACCAGTTTGAACCATATACCGAACGAAGCGGCGAGATCCCGTTCCATACGTTTCGAATTATATGGCCAAATGTGCCAACAAAGGTCTTAGATGCATCCCTATACCTATACAGAACAATAATTAAATTGGTTGATCAGATTAAAAAAAAAAAGTTTATCTTTGGAAAACAACATCGCGCGATATATGAAATAGTCTAAAATATAGATTCCAGATAAGGCAGTCATGAAATAATACATTGTTACATGCTCCCAAATGACAATATCTTTGTATCCAGTTAACGATATCACCAGGTCCGTTATGATGGAAAAATAGTGCCTCTCGAAACAGACTGATAGTAAATCTCTAGTTTCTCCCCGTTACACGGCTCAGAAAAGAAAATTGATATTATGCTATATTATATAATTATACTATACGAATGAGTGTGCATCGTTGCAATCGTAAGAATTTACCAAAGCGATTGATTGCATCTAAACAATCTTGAGCCCTGTTTCGGGATTTCACCCCGTTTGTATGGATTTCACCGCGTTTGTATGGATTTTACTTTGTATGGATTTTACCTCGTTGTATGGATTTCACCCCGTTTGTATGGATTTTACCCCAGTGTTGTGAATATTACGATAAATCCAGCATGCAAGAATTGCACTCAAGAGGATATCGAGCATTATGGCACCCATAGATATGGAGATTAGGTTGTATATACACATAGATTTGACATCTGTCTATCTCCTCATTGTAAAAAAAGGGTCATTCGCCTGGCTGAGCCACTTGACGTACAGTTTCGGACGAATTATATTATACACGTCTACCCGACATAAATTCATACTATAGTGTGAGTAAAAATACAGAAAAGATGAAACCGCGCCTAAATTTGCTAAAAAATGATTAATTTGTACAAAGTTGAGCATTTTTCATGAACGAATGGCAGGGTTGCCATGGCAACCGGCGACAAAAAGTAAGGACTTCTTTTCACGTGCGATGTCGAATCTGTGTGTATATAAAATCTCCATATCTATGATGGCACCAATACATTCGGTGGGAAGCGTATATTATTATAAGAAACCTCGAGAAAGAAATAATTGCTTGTTGAGGTACACCATGCACTTAATTCAAAGGTGAACAAGGCGCAATGATTTCTCTCCAAATATTTGGATATTCAAGAAACCATATTTGTCGCAAAAATCTACAAAAGTCTTGAAAAAGGACACCCAAGGGCGGTGAATGGCTTCGAGAAGCACCTAGGATGCTGCAAATCGCATTAGTCAAAACAGGAAGTGAACACGTGCGCTGAATTGATGCGCAATTGGTTGATGTCATACCCATACCCTGCGAGACCAAACCTAGCTGCATCCTTGAATTTTCTACATCATCTGATTATCCTTCAACACATTTCCATCAACAACATTTGATCCGTCGAGGTGATATCGCTAAATTGTTGATAAGTTATTAGAATAATGTGACACCAGGCATATCAGTTCTGAATTGATTAACCAGATATCGGATCAATCGGCAGTGCCAATAACCTTAGATGTATCTCATGTCATTCATTATCAGGAACCATTGTTTACTTGAAGAGCGTAAGCGTCTCGTCCTGATGATGTCATTCAGTAGAACGAGCGGCGGAACTTCCCGTGTAAGCCTGGCAATACCGCCGTGTTGTCTATTGGGCATGACTTCATGGTCTTATTTTATGCCCAATGAGTTTGCTGGAGGTCTTCAAAGAAGATTGCGCTTGCATCCATGTTGGAATAAAATCTTCGGGTCACTTGGTTTGTGTTGACGTCGTTTCTGATTTAGTGGCTGCATGTCTTTGTTTAGTGCTCAGGTAATCTGGCCAACCTTCCCATCGGCCTCTGGCGAGGCAATGACCTCCGCGAACCCCAGAATGCACTGCGAGTGAGCATCTTTACTTCGAGGTAGTGTAGATCAAATTCAGTCTCTAAGCTCCATTGCACGTGAAACATAATCGATTCGACAGCTGGAAGGGCATTTTATCATATCACAACAGCACACGCGTAATTCAATTTCGATGCTATCGGGGTTCGTGAAACAAACCTCTCCGTGAAAAGAGTTCATAAAGGTCACGCTCTAGTTTGGCGCAATAAATGTAATTCATTGCAGAATATGAGCCTTTTCTTGAATAGATTAGTGACTTGAAACATAAAAACATAAAAACCAAAAGAATGGCGTATGGTGGTTATCCATTCATGCTCTAAATTGTGAGGTTCGGGCAGTCATCAAACAAAATAAACAATCACCCTGTGTATATATAAATGGCGTCCCCCAAAGCACCCAGAGGGGCTGTTACGCCCCATGGCACAATCCTATTAAATTATATTGTGGTACCGACTTATGTATTAACCCCTGCTTCGATGACAGAACCGAATTATTTATATATGCGAGTGTTGCACCAATCTACAGAGATTTTTGCGCATTGGCGACAATACGTCGATTGAAGGTCAATTTCTCCTCTTTTTTTTTTCTTCAAATTATGGTGCTCAATTATGGGATAATCAACACTTTATTAATTAAATTCGTTAAATAACCCAAGAAATTTTATTTGAAATTGTTGGATACATTAACGAAATTCGGAAATCTGAATTTCTGATAACTCGGACGGCAACGGAATAAAAATTATTTTAGATGACTCTGGGTTGATTTTCACACCTATACTCTCTATTAGCTCAATATAAATATCACGTACCATTGTAATTCTGGTGAATACAGGGGTTCTTTGATATCCCTAATTTACGCTCGATATTTAAATTGGAATGCCATGAAATCAAAAAATTGATCATTTCCAACGTACAACTGTCAACTAGGATGACCCATTTGACTCTTATCTTATCTTATCCACTAGGAAGTGGGCAAATATCAATAATGCACCGGTCACAGACCAATTGACCGGACGAATTATAATGGATAATAATCACGCAAGAACTTCATTAGACGGAATTCATTGCGGCTAATTTCTTGTGTTAGTCACCTGTGCCAACCAGGCTAGAACACAGGTGAGACCAGGAAGTGAGCGCAATCTCCGCTGGAGATTTGCAATAATTCCTTGAAGACTACGTCCTTTATCTCGGGTGGCCGTAGCGCTTTTGTGTTTGTCGTTGGCGGACACAATGCTTATAATGTTTGTATAGTTCTAGCTTTTCCTGTGTTTGGGCGAGTGGGAGTGACTCTCACCTCAAATCATGTTTGCGAGACAAATCTTCACATTTGACTTCCATACATTTATTTCCATGCATGAACAAGGACATTACACGGCTTCCAATTAACTTCACTACAATACAACACCGAGACATGCCTCTGCTACTTGCGGTTTCTTTTTAATTAATGCACGGTTGCTTTTCTATACTATCTTGGTATATGATATGCCGTTGAATACTATTAATCTATTAAACATATATACAATAATTCCACTCCTGAAAGTGCTGAAACTAATAAATTACCCATTTGTTATCATCACATCCGAATTAATAATTAAAGGCGAGACAAAAGAGCAAATAATCTCCTAAGCTTTTGTTGACTTAAACTGGATGTGAAATGATGAGTCAACATTTATTTTGACGCAAATTTTGTTGAATCAAAATGAAGCAGACAGATTCATAATCGTGCTGTACATACACGATGCCTTTACCCAACACAAATACTCCCAGTCCATATTATTTTACAGCTTCAACTTCCCGGTTGCCAGCCCTTTATATCCAGGGAACAACAATTAGTTTCGAAGCCAGAAATAATGTCTCAATTCTTGGATAAGATAGGATACGTCAACAGTGAAAACAGACGATCCTGCAAATCAACAAGATCAAGGCACCCATGTGTAAAACCAGGCCAGGTGTATGGAGAAGTAGAACCAATGATTTCAAAGGAGGAGTTACGCATGATTATGCTCAAGTACGAGCAGCCAGCATGGTGCATGCACCTCGATAACTGGAATCAGAAGAATTCACATGGAAACAAGAAGAAGGCGATCTGCGAGACGTCAAATTGGAAGCAAGAGGAACTCAGCCAAGAGGATGACAAGGTGGATCCAGGTGATGAATACTCCGTTGATAGGAGGTCAAAAATCAGGCGGGCTTTGACCTCCTTCCGGCGGCATTTGAGACGAGCTAAGTTCAGGCTTCGGTGACTTTAGCATCTCTGCTGATTTGAGACAAGGACTGATTTAATAGACAATATATACCGATTTGATTCCTTTACATCTATTGCAATGTTCCTTAGAACGGACTCATTTACATTGTCATCCATCAAATGGTAGACACGGCTATAAAAGGTTTTCTTCTTGATAATGGGTCTGTGTTTGCAATAAAAACAACATGGTTCATTGTGTTTGTTTCGCATAAAGAATTGTAAATTACACTATTCTTCATGTCAGACAATAACCTAAATGTATCCCGACCATTGTTGTCTTTCGACAATTATAATTTTGGTGTATAAAGCTACAGAGAACAAAGCGGTGTGATCAAGAATAAAACAATACGGATAAACCAGCGATCAAGAACGACACGTGTGCTGCACAGACCAGCCGCTCACCTGAATGCAACGCTTGACCAGTTATAACCTAAAGGCAAAGGCATCTCAGGGTAATTAACGAGGTTGCTTGCCAGAACAACTCTTATGATATTCAATGAGTAAAAGAATAAAAAAACCTGCATAAAACGCCAAACCTGCTGCAATCGTTGAGCTCCAATACAGACTGCGCATAATCAATGTGACAGCTGAAAGGGCTTATGTTTTATCATGTCCAGTGTAATCCAATTGCCAGACTTTCGGGTAATGCAGCTTAAAGGATGATATGATGAGGTTGATCGGGATTCAGGGTTAACGGAAGCTGCTACATCTCTCAAATGGGCTTCACCGGAATACGCGTCGTGCTGCTATCGAAACAGAAAATAATTTTGAATGTGTGACGCCATTTATTGTGCTGATATGATGATCTCTTATCAGGTTGATGATATTAGATATCACTTTTCAGTTCCTCTTGTAGGATATGATATTTTTTCCCCCGCTGAATCAATTATTGCACGAATTTTGAGAGGATGTGAGTCCTTTTTTCATGATTGCCCTGTAAAGCAAATTGAGAAACATTTATTTTGTCTTCATGAGTCAATTGAAAAGCTTCCAATGAAAAAAAAAAAAAAAAAAAAAAAAAAAATCAAAAGAACCCAAAAAGAGGCAATCAAATATGATTACATTTTTTCAATATTAGATAATATATTATTTTTCCGGATATCAGCATGATTACTTGTGTCAAATCTCGGATTATAGCGTTTTAAACCTTTGTTATTTTGTCATCTTTCGATCTCCCCATTTATAGATATTTTTGAATCCGTTATATATTGTTTTGTGCGTTTGATAATTGGATTAATTTTATAATTCAAATGTCGTATTTGAAGAAATGACCGCGGAATTATATTTATATAAGAATAAGATCAAAGAATGCTCAGAACTCCAGGGATCACAGGAATGATCACAGGAATGATCCACAAATGATCATAAGTCCGAATTTACAAGGGTTATATTTATAGTCAGGGACTCTGGTTGCGGTTTTAGTTACGGTTAGAGACGTATGCTTATAATGATATACATTGTACGTATATCGGGAATTTGGACTTGTGAGCATTCGGTCTATCAATCCCATCCCGGAGCTCCATCCTCTATACTTGCACCATTAAAATCGAGATGATTTTCACGCGCAATGCTGTACAATTGCGTATAATTATAAATGCTTTATCTTTTCCCCACGTAAGAGAGTCATTCAGGAGTGGTGGACTCTTTGAGCTCAGCGAAATGTCTCGCCACACAATGTTCAAATGTCAAGGTCTCCTTGCCTTTCGAGGCAAGCTCTGAGGACAGGGAGGACGAGCCGGTTGAGAACCGTTTCATCTTTTTCGACAAAGCTGGGCGACTTCGTAGGTCAAGGGAACTAATCGATTCTACTTTTGATCTTTATTTGACCTTTGCAACACTATATGACACGTGACCTTAATTAGTTTGTTTATTCACAATTTCAAATATACAAGTTTTCAATCAGATTCTAACGGTCGTAACGAATCAGCAAAAATCTCCACACATATCTGAGAATTTAATAATAGTAAATAGGAATTTATTGAAGAACCATCATTGGATGCTGTAACTGGGTCAACGCGCATCCACAGTGTTACCATGAACATCATATATATTACACGCAGGTTATATTTTATTCATTATGAAGTGAGAAAGATGGCGAACGATTAAGGGTCAAGACAGAATTAGATATTACCTAGTTCTTAGCTAGAAGAACTCGACATACAGTGTATTGATAGATAAACTTTATTCCAGACACAGGTAAAACAAGTGATACACGGTCCATAGAAACTAAGAAACTACTTAACTGCATGCAAAAAAAACCAAAAAAACAAAACAAAACAAAAAAACAAAAAGAAACAAAAAGAAACAGAAACAATCAAAAATAGTGAGATGAGATACATTAATCATCAATAACAACAGAGAATACTGCAAAGGACGAACATTAAGAGGTATGAACTAAGATACAAAATCAGAATGTAAAAAAAATTGTTTAAACCAGAAGCGAGACAAACGAGATGTGTAAAAAAGTGACGAGGATTCTATGGCACATAGAATCATATTGCGGGAGGATTGCCGACGTTTCATGAAGCGAAAAATAAGATTTCTAACTACAGAACTAAACGATTGAATGTTGAAAATGCTGCATACTAAACTGGTGCTTTCGTATTTACTCAACCCAAGCACCATTTTCATGACATTGTGATATGCAATACTGATCTTGTTCATAACAGTCTTCGAATAGTTTCACCATATGTGATCAGTGTACAAGCTGGAACAATAAGTTTTCAATAGAGTACATTTTACATTCAAAGAACACATATGAAATTTACGATTCATATGGTAGCACGCACTCGTCAATTTGAATTAAAGAGAAAAGCGCTTTCACAAAGAGGCTCAAATTATACGTCCACCTCGTAAATTTGCTCTTGATAGATCAACGTACCTGGCATGCCAAGAGGATTGCTTGCATGCGAATTTTTGGTGGATTATTCATAATAATATTGCTATAATAACGGAATAAACGGAAAATATTTAATGATGAAAATATCCGCCGCATGTCGAGAAGAAATTTTTTAAAACATATTTCATTGCTAAAAACCGAACCATTGCATTGCAGTGCTCTATGTTGCTGACCCTTTAGTCGACACGTACCGGCTGTTTGCCAGTCTCAGTGCAAAAGCAGTCCGCGGCGAAACCGCCTTCTGACATTTTATGTCGTACAAGCAGGCATTAGAGGCAACATTTTGTCACGGCATCATTGAGAACTGAGCCAATGTACCAGGAAATGATATTCATTTGATCCTCAGTTATGCCTCAATAACCGAGGGGAATCCGAGTCCAGGACCCTGAGAGGCAAATACAGAGGTAGCCCAACGGTCATGAACGTGTTCAATGAGACAGGCTTGTGTTCTATGTGTCAGTGCTCTATTGTTTACTACATTTAGTATTCTATAACCTATTTGATTCTATTTTTCTATGTAAGATGTTGCTCTATTCTCTTGCGAACTTCCAGGTATCTTGAGCAGTCAGGCGTTCATGGACCAACTTTGATCACCTCTCCTGATGCAGGACATGAACGGAAGATATCTCTGCATGATGAATAGCTATGGTCACTGCGGTATAACACCATCAATTTTGAGACATCTCAAATGATGGATGCGTTGTTTAAATCTCCCAAGAGAGGTATATACACAAACGGTCCTATCTATGCATCCATTGTGCGATATACTGCGATATACCTGAGAGACCCACACTTGTGAGAGTGTAGGACTAGGGATATATACACTCCTATACTACGCATGTTCAATGTACAATATACAGAGTGGAGCGAAAGTAGTCCATTCAATTCCAAGTTAAAAAGAAAACTTTTAAGTTTGTCAAAATTGACCAATTATTCCCCAATATAATTACCCGGTATGCATTTCCTTACTTACTCTGCGCCGATTTATGCAAAGAATCAAATGAAAAGGTTAATTTTGAACGAGGCAGGAACATTTAAATGCGAGTGGTGTGTGATCGCATTTAACATGGACTACTTTTGGTCCACTCGGTATTCACATATCGTGAGATTTATATTATTCTTTTTAAGTATATATATTTTATATATATTATCCTACTTTCAAATATATTATCCTACTGAAGTATAAAACAACCATTCACTTATCAGACAGCACAGAGACGGCGACTGGTTGATTTCCGCTGTGTTCGCTGTGAATCAATACAAGAATCTCTAAAGGATAAATGTAATTTCAGCAGGAAAGAATGAGATGTTTCAATTTCCTGACACGAACAATAGGTCTTTATGCACACATCGTGTGCCGTCAAGATTATAATTAAAGGTCACGTGTCACCAAAAACCGGTTTGTAGACCGGAATAGGGGAGGGAGGGAGTCCTGCTCTGGCGCCCATGAGCGCGACCGAGTGTTGGCGAGCCGTACAACCACTTGCCTTGAACTGATAAAATCGAGAATGTTATGTAATACAAAACAGCTCAATTCGAAATATTTGCTACATACATGCATGCATGACAGGTGGAGCGATGTCATGCAGATGTCATAATTATTAACTAATCTATTGAATGGCTGCAGCATGGTCGCACGCTTTCATCCGGAGCTAAGAGGCAGCTTAATAGATGGACGCCGTACACAGCTCGTTCATTTCGTCTGCCATCATCAGAGTGATTGTACTAAATCGATTTCGTTCAGGATTTCTCTGATTTCATATGAACCTTTGATTTCTTTGGACCTGTGCTTTGCACGGCAGTATAGACGATCCAGGTGCGCGTGCATCAATGTTGAAATTTTATAGGCTTGCTTCTCTGTATAGGTCGTTTGGTATATCTAACATGCACGAGAAGCATGACTGAGGTTGGTGGCCTCCCGACTACACTCACCTGACTTTTGCCACTCTGTAGTAATCCTTCCTGTCTTAATATTATTTGCATTTGAAGAGAACACTGAGAACAGCCACGGATTATCCATTTCCGAGAAACGAGCGGAAAGAAAGTATTTTCTAACGATGACAAAATTGCAAGCAAGTCAAAATTTCTCTAATTGACACTGTTCTAATTTATCTTGCAAATCTAGCATTTTTTAAGGAACAACATGCATCGTTTGTAGCTGCAACATTGCGGCTGGATGAAAACGCAGACATTCTGAACTCATTATGCAAATATAGCGGCATCCTTTTCCATTCAGCATCCTTATGGCTCGGAGTCTGCACGCAACCTGTTATGTAAATGGGGGCCTGGCGTCCCACGCATCTTGAGCCAAGCAATGCTGCTCATATATCAAAGGTTCAATCTTGCGTGAATTCGCAGATTTGCTTGCACTTTCGATGGCCTCGATGTCACGCGACGAGCAGTTATAATGGAGAGATTCTAAAATACCACTGCGTGGTTTTTTTGCTGACAACCACTCTGCTTGATGCTTGCTGCACATATAGGTGCAGATATAGGTGTAATATGAGAAGCGACGCCCCTCGAAATTGATGCCAAGTAAATGTTGTATATCTTAGATTATTTATCAATCACAAGATTGATCAATAATGATAAATGTATTCATTTAAAAGCGTAATAATGCATGTACCCCTCAATACGTTGTTCATTTGATTGAACATGAAGGTGAATCCATTCAGCGATTTTAATGAGTGAAAGGGGCTGTTATTGAACTGAATATTATGGTATAGGGTTGGGGCAGAGAAGTACAACGACAATTATGGATATTCATGCATTATTGTTAGCTCACAACGTAATCGTCATTACAGGAAAACACAGCTGCTGGTTTGCCTCGACGTGCGCATTCCTGTCAGAAAAAACCTAATCCTTGTTTGATCCAATTTTTTGAAGCCCTATCGTCTCCCCAGGACAGAATTCGCATTTTATCACGAAGATAAATCCCTCTTTATCTTCAAGATAAACATATATGTCTAGTTTTACTCAAGAGAAAGAGAACTAAGGGATGAAAATTTCTAAATATATTATATCATATTATTAATGATACATATTTTTACGCCAACACCAGCAACTTCTGATTGTACTATTGTTGTTATGGTATTTAGAAACAAGAGTGCAACACACATCAGATTAGAATTATTTGACCGTGTCGCCAATTTTACATGATTTAACATTTTAAATCACATCATTCGATGATCATCTTAAGGTGAGTTTTCCAACCGTCGGCCATTTTTTTTCTCCCCAATAAAATGCACTCTTCACCCATGACATTTTTTTTTTTAACATTCTTCACAATTGCTATTATTAATGCATGTAAACTTTTAAGTAATAGCTTAACAGTGCATAATTACAAACCACATTTTATATAATTGTACATGTTACGCTTTGTAAATGAATTTGTTATCAGTAATATTATTATTTCAAATTTTACACAAATGCCCAGGAATTGAACCATTGGGGCAAAAAGTAATAACATTTTGAGGCCTGTGACTCGCATAAAATTGTCCGCCCCACTTGTTGCAATGCATGTAATTTCTAAATGATATCTGTGATTAATGAAAAAGAATTTTTTTTTTTTTTTTATAATATCTTAAGGACAGTCAGCCTCGATGACTGCAAATTAAATTTTGTTTGTATTTTGTTGTCGTTGATGAATGTAGACATACACAATGAATGCAAAAAAGTAGTTAAACATATCTAAAACACGCAATCATACAAAATAGGACGGTTTCGTCTAGCCTGATAGATATAGGGGCTGTTTTCTTTGAAATCTTGATACAAAGAATTTGTATTCTAAGGGCAGACACAATTGGGGCAATACGTCATACTAAAAGGTGAGCTGAATGCATCCATGACTCAAGAAAGATTTCCAGATAACTGCTCTGTTGCTCTGTTGTATTTCGGTAAATCCCTGTTTATCATTCAGTTTAAAGGAACATTCTCATTAATTCGGGTATTGAATTGCGACGCCATAATTATCACCGAAAAAGTGGACTGACCGGGAAATAGACTGCAGCGAATGGCTATAATTATGTGTGGTGCTCACAGGCTCCTGTTTCCATTTCCATTTTCCACAATCTATACGCTACAATCATTGAATCATGCATAATTCAGCGCTCTATAGCTGTCATTGGTGAATGACCGTTATTTGTTCGTCATTATGATGTGTACAGAAGCAACTATGTGTATTCAAACGACTACCTCAGCAATGTCCCCATCTCAGGTGACAAGCCAACAATAGATGAAGCGCTCACTCGAGTGTGAGAGATGACCGATGCGTCGAAGGTTTGCGAAAGTGTAGCATTCCCAGACACACATGAACACATGTTGGGCATAGCCCAGGACGCTTGATTAAACGTATGACCCTGACAAAGGAGTCAAACGCTTTTAGGTCGCATCAACTTCCACGTGTGGGTAGCAGACGATGTCACTTGCCTGTTATTTCTATCGTATATCACAATTTATGCATAGCGGACATTCATTCGTGGTTCTCTCGGCTCTATCAGACGTTCAGTTGGAGTTATAATCGTCGCCTGTTTAATATTTACTCAAGCGCATTAAGGGTGTCTCGATTGCAGTCTATCATAACATTTATACGAAAATATAAATCTAAAAATCTGCCACTTTTCCATGAGCTAAAATTCATTTATGTACCCCAAACTTGTTTCAGCTCAAATCCCTCTGTACTCGCCTGCAGGAAATTAGAACCGAGGAAAAGATAATAAACTTTGTCACGTGTTTATTGTTTACCCAGTTGTGGAGATAGCATGCACTATGCATGCAACA
>KB294622.1:121453-181453 GCA_000328365.1 Capitella teleta | reverse complement strand
CGTCAATCAATGTATGGATGGTGTTGACATGATGCAGTAAGCATGCGTGCATCTGTGCATATTTCATTGCACTATTCAAACCCTATACAACGCATTTTTTTCTTATCTGAAATGCAATTGATTTCTCTTCGCATATGACAGATTCAGGTTTGTATTATCAGACGTTCTGTATTTCTTCGGTTTGATTCGAAACAATGTTCCAATTGCGAGTCGCGTGGGATAAGGATCCATTTTAAATCGATGCCTCCTTTGGGGGGATTTTCGATAGTTCAAGATGGATCATTGTTTGCTTCTGAGCACGAGTGAACAGTTGACCGCTATGTTCCCACGCAAGACGCTTCAGTTTCAATTCTTGGAAATCCAGAACAAGACTCAGATGCAACGTGTCGTTCTATACCGACACTTCCAAATATTGGCGATGAAAATTAATCTTCAATTAAACCTCAAATCTTAAAAAATAAGATAAAAATAAAAATAATAAATAGTAAGGAAAGAGTGCATCTACACTGGCGAAGCATTGTATTGAGGGCCCAATTTGACGTCTGCTACCCCTGCTTTGCCATTCACATTAAATAAAATGAATATGCATCCGTCTTCACCTTTAATCCACGGATGATCTAAATCAATGATAGTTCGATGATAGATGTCACTTTTTGACACAGCCCATCAATTTCAGATAAAAATAATGTCCAAGAAACTATCTACCACACATCTTACCAGCTGTTCATGGCCACATTATTTAACTGGGTAGCATAACTATACAAGTGGATAACAATACCAACCATTTACTCACGGTAAATATCTCAGAAATACTTTAAAATCAAACAAAATGGATAATATCCACGCTTTGATAGATCTGTAGAGGCAAATATGCTCAATTTCTGACTCTCCTCTTGCAAATGCTGCAAACTCAATTGTATCTCCACATGGGCCTCGTAGCCGCCAACGAATCGTCTGTTACATTAGCGCTGTCATTTGTTCTTTCGATGTTACAGCCTTTCAGTTTTCAGATAGCTAGAGAGAGGAGAAAGAAACACAGCTAAACGGATCTGTCAGTACCATTAAACTAACTCTGACCTTGCCTGACTGTAATAACCTTGCTAAGGAAGCCTCTCAAACAGTGGGTACCATCACCAATCCATGATATTGCAATTGCAACCAGGAAGCCTCTCTTTAACTGAGCTTGTTTGGAAATCCAAGTCAAGGAAGTTCATGATTGTTTTCTCTCCTAATTGAATAGCCTACGGTGAGCATAAGGGGCATCCAACACAGGACAGCACTCTTTGCTTGTGGTCTTGTGACCAGTTATTTATCGTAGAGCTATGACTTTGCAAAAATACCTTATCATAAAATATCAAACCCTTTACCTATGCTTGTGAAGTATAGCGTAAAATAATTACTATGTAGGTTGATTCGCGAATGCGACTATCTCTTTAATGGCCTCTGTTAATATGACTGCTTGCTATCAACAAGGTACAAAACAGATTTCGAGCATCATAATATCATGTAATTGTTTATGCTTGAATCATCAACATTTAATTTGTGGGTAAAAACCAGGAAATAAAGAATGTATTACGAGTAGCTCGTATATAGCAAAGGGTTCAGAATTGACCTTAAATCAAGAGATGCAGTATACATCCCGATTCAATCATGTAAATGTGATCGAGGTCTCACTTTAATCTTGTCACCTAGCAACCAGGAAGCCAGGTAAAAGAGCGCACGACTCACACCTTATAGTATTATGTATGTACTGTGTAATCATAGGCACGAAAATAATGATGTGGGCAAATATTGTTATTTGTGTTTGTCATATTTTATATTATATGAGCATCATTTTTGCGATGGAACTCAGATCTTGTCTCGACTGCTTAATAGCATTAATTGTAGTTCAGTATTACTTATTCCCGCTGCTTTTCATAGAACGATTGCTAATAATAGTGACCCTGCCTATCAATATTTTTGCATCAAACAACTACGATATACTGCGCTGTGCTATGCTGTCTTGTGTGAAAGGAGAGGGTCTCAATATACACACCAAAGGATTCGATATAAATCAAAGAAGTTCGATCGAAGACATCAATTTAAACAAACATGAATATCAAAAAATTTCTTTAATTTTAGTTGAGGAAAGAATTGATGCTGTAGCAGGCTGTATTTTATTGTATCTCCAGGCAATAATGGGTACTAAGAATTGATTATCACATTACGAATAACAAACAATATTTTATCAGCCTCTTGTATAATTGTGTGGCCGTGTGAAGCAACCACCATTTTGCACAATTACTTATCGGTGCAGTATACTTGATATACAAATTTTCAATCATAAACTCATAATAACATAGCAGACCGAAAGAGCATACATGCTTCGCGATAATCCCTAAACATACATGTATAGAGCTATTCTCGGGAATCATCACCTGACAAAGAGCCATTTGTTGAATTGCAATGAAATAAAGGTGACAGATCTATCTTCTGCAGAAAATGCAAATACTTGGATACTGAATGGAAGAATTGTTCTGTGAAGTACATAGCATACTAATAGAGTGGGCGACCTCATTTATTGCATAAAAATTATTTCCGTGTATCTTATATCAAACAGAGCAGTGCCCGGCCACCCCCTCGTCCTGTGTTAAACTATCGGTTTTCCTTATTGTTGGAAAAAAGCGTTTGACTATAATCATGGTCAGAGGAGTTAAAAGGGTCATAGGAGAATGACAGAGAGACTGTGTTACCAGTGGACGGAGAATATGAATTCTGATCCAGGTCAGAAGGGGAAAACCTTTTGAATCGCACCAAAAGTGGAAAGCAAGACAAAACTGTAAATAGACAAACTGTCATCATGTAAAATCTGCCGCATCTGATCAGGCAAGAGGTTTTGTGAGACCTCATAATTTTATAGAGACTTTTGTGCATTCCTCCCCTATAGATGCCGAAAATTTGGCCTTTTGCACTTAATTTGTACCATAATCAGATTATAATTTTGTATTTGGAATTGCTGTTTGACTTGTTTTATTGACATGCTGTTGTCGTGACAACCAGCGACTCTTTCTTTTCGTGCGTTTTATCATGGAACATAAATCGATAATGATAAAAATAGAGGCCCCAGAATATAAATATGTCATACCAAACCTGAAAAGTATGACTTTAAAGTTTGGTTCGTGGCTCTTAAATGAACAAGAACCATAGATTTGCGCCCGCTTAAATTAGAGCACTCGCCGTTCAGCGTTTGCGCCAATGGAGTCATTCATTATGTAACCAATGATTTTAGCCTTGCTTACATCTTGTGAAATTATCGTATGAGCTGACGGGTCACTCATACAAATAATTATATCAGCAATTGCACCCATGTAGTCTATTGTCACTGGTTTATTGACGTGGTTATATTCATGTACGTTCTTGGCCGAAGTCAGTGATTCTGATATAATGCAGTGAACACCCAGGCAAAGGGTCAAGATAGTTAATTATACTGGTTCAAAAATTCATAAAATTTAGAAACCAACCTCTTTTTTTTTTTTTTTTTTTAACAAAACAGCACCAGTGATAGCTATACAACGTTCTTCAAGAAATTATTGCCAGAAATATTTTAAAGAAATTCTGCTCTCGATTATGAAAAAAATGGATATTGATATGGCATTGTACTTAAGTTTAACTGAAAGCTCTTATCTGGTGAATAGGTATCCAAAGACTATCCACAAATGAAAATATCAATTCAAAGCTCAATATTATTTAATTTGAGAGCGATGAGGACAAAATGCAACACCAAAATGCTGAATGAAGTTTTTACAAATTAGTCAAAACATAATAATAATAAACGTCTATGTGAACGGTAATCGAGGTAAAGATTGAGCTGTGCGTTCTGCAGTGTTATTTCAGATCCAAGCGAATGCAATAAATCCACGAACGACATTCCTTGTTGCAAATAGAGGCGGTGAAGATAGACTTTGCTACATATACTATAATGGTGTTCACTTTTTCTGGAATTTTTTTTTTTATCCAACAGCTGTGACCATGCTGCTTAGCTTTCCCATCAATACTGATTTGAGTGTGGTACGCGTGCAATGCTGATTGCAATCTGTTGCATAAGAAATGTGCTAGTAAATGTTTGGTACGTGCTGTATATTTTATTTTCAGCTTCGGATGTTTGATCGTCAGGTGACTTTGAAAGATGAGTAGGCCGAGTATCGCAGATCAAAGCCGAGCGTGGATCCAACAATAGCCCGCAAACAAGAGACAAAATGTTCAGCGAGGGCTTGCAAGTAGAGAAACAATACAGATCAGCCAAGGAAGCCAACAGTGTAAGCTGGCAATGTAGATAAATACTATTGAAAAGGGATGGGTCCTGCTGTCCGTCGCATGCGGTAAAATTCAGAGGACTTCAGATTGCAAAATTGATTAATAAGCTGTGAAGCTTCCATTAAAGAGAATCAGTTGTTAGCTGAAAAATAGAAAGAACTGAACATGGCTTGAGGCGGCACTCTACTGGCTTCCATCTGTCGCATTCACACTTGAATACACGAGGGGCAACATGGCCCTCTCAGAAGTTAATTGATTTCGGTATATTAAAGCAGCCTTTGTCTTTATTACACCTTCGCACTTTTCAATCAAATGAAAACGACCGATTAATCATAAGCATAAGACTAGCATTATTCACTTTCCATCCCCAATTATATTCCAAAATTGGCTTCTGTTCTTTATGGCGTAGTGTCGTCAGCAGGTATGAGGAGGACTGCATTGACTGTTTCTGTGGCTGCATGCATCGGCAGCTGGCGAGCAGAGTCGCCGCACAATTTACCCTCTGCTTCAGCTGAGCTTGCCTGATCGGCTCACGCAGAGTTCCTATCGCTTGCACCGATGCGTTGGGCTCATTGTGGACTCGGCGTCTGTGGCGGTCGAAACTGCGCTGCAGAACAACACCGACTCGGATAGTTTTCATAAGACTTGCATCGATTGTTCACTTTAGGAAGTACTTGTCATGGATGCTTCCAGAGAGTGCGACCCGACAATGAAGCTCGTTGCGACAGGTGAGCTCTTACCGCGTGGCTGCTTTTGTCGCTGACGCTACCGACTTGTGTTTCCTTGTAATCGAAACAGAGACATGCGAATTGGCTCAACGCAAGTGATGTGTGGCATTGGCGACGGAGTTGTGTTAGATGTCTTGTAATTGTCTCTGGCGATTTTACTCTTTAGTGGTGCACCGAATCGAAAGACGACAAACGACCAGCATGGCAGATAAGATCAGTGTTCGGTGGTGCTCGTTACTTTAACACTGAACCAAGATAACTTCGCTTTGATGATATTATTATCTGATGCAAAAGTGTAAATTAAGTCATTGCATGGTTGCAACACAACTTGTTAGACTAATGACGTCGTAAATTAGTATAGTCCTTTTTCTTGTAATGAGGTGTGCTGCAATTAGTTTGACGTTGTCACGACAACGGTATATTCTTGCACAATGACAATAGCCACATTCATTAGTGAATTTCTTGATGTGCCTGGCGTAGAACCCTGGTTGTACACGAGCCGTGTGTCTTAATAGGGCGTCTTTCTCGCCGTTGGGTGTTACTTTGGGTGTCAGATGCATGCATTTATGAATGTCTTCAGTCCATGGTGTGATTGGTGCAATGAGATATTAATGAGTTGTGCCACTGCATACCAGGACACCCTGTGTTACTTTGGGTGTCAGATGCATGCATTTATGAATGTCTTCAGTCTATGGTGTGATTGGTGCAATGAGATATTAATGAGTTGTGCCACTGCATACCAGGACATCCAAGTTATTTTACCAATCAATATACTACCAGAAGTGTGCATAGGTCGAAATAACGAACGGTCATATTGCTTAATTATCAAGTCAGAATCGATCAAAGTCTAATTAGCTTTGCGGTCCACATTGTGATCCCGGTTATTGCGTTAACTTGTCCAATGGATCTCCGTGTGTCGTTGGAGTGGCTTCAGGCGCTGGATCAGCATGTTACTACACAATCAGACAAGAAACGTTTTCCTGTCTCACTTGTTGGACCTCGGCATACAAAGCAAATGTGGGTGGCTAACAATATATATTATAGTCCGCTCTTTGTGCTGTCCAATCACGCATTGCTGTCTCGTCCATTGGTTAATTGAAAAGCCAATCACGTTCTATATATTCGGGTTACGGGTGCTAATTGAATCGCTTTCTTTATCCGCGTGCCAAGGGTGAAGAAATGATTGACATCACTGAAATTTCTCACCTGCATCAAAGACATAATCTGATACCAAAAAGAAACCGTGAGATCAGCAGACGCCCTGAATAAAGTCTTGCCAATGCGCATGCGCAGCAGCGTGTTATTTGAGAAGAGTGGTTGAAAGACCGTGAATCAACCAATACTTGATTCTGTTGTGGAACTATTGTTCCGTGATAGCGGCAATCTTGTAGGAAATATGTTTTCATGACTGTCCGCGGTGGTCGAGCGGAATTATATCAACGGGTCTACGACGACATTTACGGTTTCTATATGCGAGATCACGCACACCACTCGGATGATTCAGCGTTCTTCCGCAAGAGGTAAGAGCGGGGAATTGTAGCCGCGAAATGCCATCGACGTCAACTGGCTTCCGAGAGGGGTGTCCCTTGCGTCATTCACGCAAAGAGCAGAAGGAAATAATCAGGGTTGAATATCCAGGGATGCTTTATTTTTGTTTCCCCGAAAACAAGATTCCGTAGGTTGGAGATTGCGCTCTCAAAAGCCCACTTAAGTAGCTCTAGGTGGAGGCTCTATATGTAGAAGAGTAGAACACTCTCGCTACGATGGTACACGTCTGGTATCCTAATTATCCTAATTATAAGCAGAATTTGATTAAAATTTTATAAAACGTGCAACTCAAGATCAGATTTTGTTTCGTACGGCATTGCAAGATACTTGCCTTTATGTGATAGAGGCATGCACAGTAACAAAAAACCTTTTAGTTTGGCGAATTGACGATGTCGGCTGCTAATGCACTCCAGCAATTGTCTCCATATTATGAACGAATAACGAGGAAGCAGACACCAAACGATCATAGATTGGCACAACACCAAACGATGGTCAATTGTGGGCAACAGTCGCAGATGTATCGATCGCCGGAAGTGGTCTGAGTGATGTCCATTTCATCATCAATAAACGTATAAATCAAGCAGCTTATGGCAAGTGAATAATAACAGGCTTATTTCTGTGCTACGGAGTTATGTTATATTAATAATACTGGACTGGGATCAGCTGGGATCAATAAAAAGCTTCAAAATGACATTTACAGCCACCCGGGAGGCACTATTTCAAAGATGGCTAAGTGTTTAGCAGAACGGAAGTAAGGACAGTAAATCTTAGCTATGAAATACTGTCAGTCATGCGCATTTTCCTAGAGGCGTAAATTTCACCGTTTAAGACAGGTGTTTCATTATAGAATATTGTGAGTTCGATACGTTCGTTTACAAAGAGACATGATACAATAGCAGAGGTGATTCCCCGGGGGTCTCATGATTACCACTGTTATTGGCATGATGTGTTGATCAATTTAGTGGAATGCCGTCGACAAACATATTGCTGGAAGAATCAGTTAAAAATTTGCGTGCACAGAGGTGACATGGGCGCAGTGAGATAATTTATCGATAGCACATAGTTCATACCTTTTAAAGTGAAGACTTGTCATGAATTGCAAGTCTAAATGTGACTATTAAATCATCTAATTCGGCGAAATGGCTTCACCTTAGAGAATGGAATTTGTTCAATGCAATGAATCGCCTGAATCATTAGGCATTTGTAAACAAACACCTATGATCGATGATGATCAGCTGCCTCTGACGTCATTATTTCACCTGAATCCTACTTCTAAACAGATCACATTGTTCTTTTGAAACGCAAAATGTATTTGAAGTCCTGTGTTTTTAATCTCATCGCCTCTATTCTTCTTTAATAAATCAATTTCGGTAGAAGTTGATGTTTTGCTCGCAAAGGAACTTAGATCAATGATTAGTCATTATATAGACTCCCTTTGAATGAGACGAGTCTAAAACTAAGCTCCAGGTGTTTTTTAACGGCTTCGTGACCGCCTTGTGACACATTGGTTCCCACCCCCGCCCCCACACCGCGGCTTGTGAAATTGACAAATATGGAATCAAAAAGGCTTTGATTAGCTGCAAAAGGTTGTTGACGTAAGAATAGTTTCCATCTAAATTCCCTGTCGACTTCCCTTTCATCACAGTAAGATCAAATTTCCCTACAACTGAGATATATGTATTCACCCAAACACTACAAAGTATTGCGTCATACTTCATAGCAGGTGTTACCGCAATGTATACGGAACAATGCAGGTAGATGAAATTACACTATCATTCTGATGCAGTGTCGCGGATGATCTGGGCTGACTTGGCCTTCAAAGATTGATTCATGAAGCGTCAACAAGACCGTCATTCTCAATCAAAGCTCACATGAACCCGAAATGGAGATCCAGGAAAAGTAATCCACGATCAAAGGCTCTCCTTCCAGGCACAAGTGGATTGCTCGTCATCGCATTATAGATCGTTGTCCTTGTTCTCTTCGCCTGACTGAGCTTACCAAGCCTCCCTGGGAGACTTTATCCGTACAAACATTGTATCCGTACAAACATTGAACAATGAACCTGGATTGAAGCAACATGCAACCTTGGCAAAGACCACCGTCTACGCTAGGCCCTAGTTTAAGCCAAAACCGATGTTTCCAAATGTTGCCTTCAATTCCAGTGATTGCTGCTGGCTGTAATTTAATCACACTGTTATTAATCAGATTAAATTGAATGCGATTATGATCTACGGATCTTATCTCTTAACTAATGAAATGCGGCAAGATCCGAGACAGCCGACATAAATCTCATCAGCTTGCAGACGCATCTCTAACCTCGTCCTTCTCCCCTCATCTTGAACGTTGCTTCAGCTCAATGTTGACGCACCCTTTGATTATTTTCTCCATCAAAGAGATCACCACGCTTCGAGTGGCGATTGGAAGACCCTGCTTTCATCTTCGGGCTCTGATCATCAGTGGTTTGGCCTGCTTTGAGGCATATGTTACCTGTTTGGCTCAGTGATAAAACGTTGGATTTTCAATCCAAGGCTACGGGGTTTCGATCCTAAATCAATTTAACGTAAAGTCTGTTAGGTTGGGACTTAAAATGGGGACCTTTATAACCAAAGAAATCGTGATTTATGAGCAGCGCTTCGGGGGACATTACGTTATACAATTAAAATGATCTTTTTTTTCGTACGAGCACGTGCATATTTTCCCCTGCTCTTCGTTATAACCAAATACTGAAATATAATGGCCATATATAGTTTATTTCAGGATAATGCGTAAAACTGCGCGCTTGAATTGGGTCGAATAACCAATTAGTTAGGACAAATTAATTTTAATTGATTTTCGAGCAATTGGATTTTTTTAAAGAACCAGATACACACTGACCAAGCTGAACCCTGTTATTGTGGGCAGACTACACTCCCATGACCATGAGCAGAATTATCCCGCGGGGAAGATAAGGGGCCAATGTTGTGTGAATGAGGTGCGTGCGTAATGTGAAGAATGGAATAAAACATCAAAGTGTTACATGGGAAGTAAGGGGCACCCTGAGATCTCGGAGCCAATTGTAGGCGGAGATCAAATAATTCTATGACCTCCGTTTTAGATAATTATATATTGAAATGATGTTTATGCCGAGCTAATGTAGCATTATATGGATTATTTCTACTGGGATGCAATTGGCTTATTCTAAACCCCTCTCGGGATCTTATCTTGCATACACCACTGTAACGTTGCGCAACATCGCTTGCATTCGCCATTCACAGTTATTGTGCTGACCCGGCCAACTGTTTGCAATTGGACTGGTTCATTTGCAAAGACAGTTCTTCACTTGATAATGATGTTATGCGGAGATACGCGACTGATGGCTAGTGGTAATGATAACAGGTGAGACGGTATAAGAGTAATTGGAATGCACTTACGTTCTCAACGATCTTTCGTCAAACAGCGTCCAATCACTAATTACCAATGCGTGTGTGAAAGTGGCCTCACCTTAAATCGCATTTCCTAAGAAGAGGCTGTACACGTTGGGAATATTTCTCCGAAATGAAGGGAGATATTGGCCCAATAGCAATGGCACTGAGATATATGATCAAGAGGTCTGAAGTGAGATGAATGTTTGGGCGAGTCAATCGCCACATGCCTTCGCCCCCTCTCTATCGAGTTCTGGTAGCGAATATAGGTAGTCTGCTCTCATATCTACTCCAGGTGAGGACTTGGGTTGAAGCATAATTATGACCTGAGTTTAGCATGTTCACGGATGCTTCTTGTTTCCTTCCGTTAACGTCGACAGGAACCGTCTTGATGGAGTGGGCGACGGGAGAGGCACACGATGGCCGTGAAGACTGAGAAAACAGGTAAACAGGGTGAACCAAGTAACAATGACGTCTCCTTGGATTGACCAGAACATCATCTAGAATGCAAATGAGGCGCCCAGTTCATCTTTTGGGACAGATGTTCAGACCCAACATAACTTTGGAGTTGCCAACAGAACCTGTTAACCGTTCGATTGGGAATGATATGCAGTGCTTTTTTGTAGGTCTTTGCTTCCATGTCTTCGCGAGCTCAAGCCAGAGCTTTGAACAGGTCTTGGGACAGTCCATTCTAGGCCATCCATCTGTGAATGAATTGTTGCACTCATTATTCTGGTGCTATTGGCCGAAGGGGAAAAGTTTCTGGTTGCCGTATGAACCTGTCAATGACCGTGAGGCATCGATTTGCAAATTCTCCCTTCTTCCTGTGTCACACGACACGAGATGAGTATAGAAGGGTACCTGGATAAGAGAAATGAAGAGGGGAGGGGAGGGGTCTTGGTTGGCCTTGCAAGACGTCGCAGAGCTATTTCCCGATAGCTTAGGCCAGTAGGGGAAACGAATGTCTTTTAAACACATTCCCGCTGGTGGCGCATGCGCTGCCCGACCTCAGGCCAGGAGCCTTGAGTTTGCGAGAGTTGTTCGTACGAGTTATCAATGCGGGGTCTTCCACAGGTTGCCTTTTATTCGCAGCCAGACGATACATTCGTACTTAGTTGAGTGTGACGACTTCTGGGGTGACACCCTATTATAAGAAGATATTTTAACGCTTCATTTTTTGGCAACTTTTTGAGGACATTCATCTATCAACTAGTTTACTGTACCTATAATGAATATTATACCGTTTTTAACATGCCTTTTGTTGTGTTGGTTGTTTTTTATTATAGTGCATCTTGTGGAACTGTGATTCCTCTTAGCTCTAATTCTTGACTTTATTTGATACGAACGTGTCTGATACCACTGGCACACGGTTTAAATGGTGTGTCGTAAAACATCTTCTTTCTTTCCTATAACAAGCGTATGTCCGCGTCTCAGCGATCGAGATGTGCATGTGGTTCACCCGTGTCTTCTAATAATATAAAAACCCGAATCATCAAATTTTCCATGGGTTCAAGCTCCTCAATGCTAGCAAGGCTGCAGCTGTCTTAAACTGCGTGGGATTTGAATGTGAAGAAAAGCATTGATATTTTGAAACCATTAACACCATGGACATTATATTTAATATAAAATTGCGCATTATTATAGGAGTGCATTATTTATGTGGCACTAAAGCTTATCTCTTTGTGTTCCACGCATGCATTATTCAGACCCCAAATAATTAATGCCTTCGTTTATGTCTTGAGATGTGACGGTGTCAAGACTTGATAACGAAAGACAAAAAAGACCCCCTAAGAAGACCAAAAAGAAAAAGAGCTTTCTGATGTCAGGATTATCACGCCTCAAGAATAAGAATAAAGAAAGGCTTTTATTTCATATAAAATTATTCACAGACTAGGAAGATAAATCGTTTATTTTGCCTGTGTTTCTTGGCTACTATGAGCGTAAAATTTTAACTATAGGACGCATGGATAGCCGACTGTTCCAGTTCGAAAAAAAAAGTGTATTTTTGGATGATGTAACTTAATGGGCACCCGTAATTTCTTTACTGCATCGATTGATATGACCGCAGGACATGCAGACTGAGCACCAACTCCACCCTGAAACCCCATACCAAACCCCGAGGCGTCTCCACTTGAATACAATCTATGTGACGTGATTTCTCATGCTGCTCTCGTTTCTTGCAGATATCGAGTGAGGAGCCGACAGCACTCACATTAGAGCATCAGCCAGATTCGATTATCACCCTGCATCAAATTGACACTCACATTACAAGCGCCGCCCAGCATCGATCCGCTGGGCTCAAATCGACACTTGTGACTCTGACCAATTAGGAGGCAAGTATCATCCAAGTGATGTCACTTTTGCGTGCGTAGATCGTGAGGAGCAAAGCGACCAAATCAGCCAGGGAATCATCGGCATCAGCAGTAAGACGACATTAACAGCAATGGAAGGCTCCGTGGCTAATTTGACAGACGTCCTGAACGACTCCCTTCAGAACAATGCGACGCCAACTGCCTCCCCTAATGACCCCCGCCAATGCTCGCTGTTCCGTTTCCTCCTCTACGTCGTTGCCATGGGAATCATGTGCATATTTGGTTTCGTCGGAAACACGGTGTCTTTCATGGTGTTGCACAGAGATCGCAGCACTCCAGTCGCATCATTTCTGCTCAAGTCGCTGGCAGTCGCGGACAACATCTTCCTCCTGCTCTGGGCTGTGCACTACTCGGTGAGAGATGTTATCCGCTTCTTCGAAGTGCCAGATGATTCACTGCACGTGACCTGGATCTACATTCGGGTGTTTTCTTTCCCCGTGTTGTACATGGCTCAAACTCTCACCATCTGGCTCACCGTGGTCATCGCCTTGAACCGCTTCATGGCCGTCTGCCTTCCGTACAGGGCTCCGCACCTCTGCAACATCATCAATGTCTACAAAGAAGTCGCAGTGGTAATCATATTCTCAATTGTGTACAACATCCCCCGCTTCTTTGAATTGAAGGTCATTGACAATGATGAAGCTAAGACGAAATGGAACCGTACATCCCTCGGCGTCAACCAAACATACAAGAAAGTTTACACCGATGGCCTTTACTACCTGTTCTCATTCGTTCTGCCTCTGCTAATCCTGGCCTTCGTCAACACCCGAGTTATTATAGCCTACCAGGCGACCCAGAAGAGGCGCAGGAGGATGTCGTCTCGTCGCTCAGACAATGAAAACAACATCACCCTTGTCATGATCATGGTCGTCGTGATCTTTATGCTGTGCCAGGCGCCCGCCCGAATTGTGCAGTGCGCATGGGGCTACCGCTACGCCCACTGCTTGCAATTCCAGTATTACCTGATTCATATCAGCAACACCCTGGAAGTCCTTAACAGCTCGGTTAACTTTCTCATCTATTGCATTTTTCATAAAAGATTCCGCGACATTCTTTACGCCAGCTACTGCTGTGGTCCGATAGCCGACTGGGCACGGAGAGATTCACAGCGTTTTACGACTACCGAGGGTCTATCTCTGGAGGAGGCCAATGTAACGCGCACCGCCTCCCATAAGACGCACAGTCAGAAATCTCAGAATGGAAATCCAAGAGGCAATGATAAAGACAGAAATCCAAACGGCTTTGTCAGTTCTGGTGTCACAACGGTCACCATCAATAACCCGGTCTCTACAGCCGAACAGGAGGCCACTGACGCGGAAGCGATCGGCAATGAAGACGCCGCCCAACCACTGAGATCAGCTGATGCAGGCATCAACGGAGAGTGCATCGACGAAATTATCGACGATGACGTGACGAAACCGCTGACGCCATGCAAATCAACGCCTTGATCAACCATGGAACGGCCTTATACGTTGTCCAGCCATGACGCTAGGACCTTTTCTGTGCCTGCAGGGGATTGACTGGTGTTGTCTTGTGGATTGTTCTTCACGAGCAGCTGTCCTCACCCGAGATCCAATCCTGCTCTAATGCCAAGCATGATCCCCGAGGTAAGAGCGATAATGTCGCCGAAAGACATTCAGCCTGGCCTTCGTTATAGCACCTGAGTGTGGCGGGCAGTTAATTCTTATCTTATAGGTTTGGTGTTACTCTTCAATACTTTGCTGTTCAAATTGAGTGTGATTAAAGCAAGGCGGAGATCCACGTCATTGTGTTCAATGTAAAATTCACATTGATATTGTCCTTGTTGATTTATTTGTCAGCCCGTAAGTGGTAACAATCAATTGCTTGATGAGAAGAATCCATTGCACGTGAGGTACAAGTTGAAGTAGTACCTACAATGCTCAAATTCTGTACATAGAACTTCTTTTGTTTGCCCTAATGTATATAGCACTTGAATCTTCTGTTTAATTAACGTACAATGTGTTTGCCAGGAGCGTGGACAAGTCATGGTACCTTGATAATATGTATTGATGCATATTGTTATCACTTAATGTTATTATTGTAATAAATATTGGTTCTGATATTATAGTTCTTTTCATCCATTTTGCCATCCAACCATTTTTCGGATATGATCGCGCATAATAAGCAACTAATAAAACAGATCTGTCAGTGATTCCGTCAATCACAATGTCCATTTCACTCGTGAGAACATGAAACATGGATGTTTGGATCGTGATGATTAAGACATCCAATCTCACAGCAGCTGTGTTAACATTATGCAATTGCCATTAGTTAATAATATTGTTAATTGATATTAATGGTCATGGCGTATAGGACCTATTTCTAATATGTTTATTGGGTTGAGCATGACATGAAGACAAGCTTCAATCTAGAATGAACATTGGCGTAATTTATTAAGAGGCCGATGTTTGATGTCATTGGCAACCCTTCAGTCATGCATTTAATGTACGACTAGAGAATTTTAAATTTTAACTTGATATAAATCTGCAAAATATAAAGTGGGAAATGATCTCTGCAATATTTGAGGTGAACGCAAAACATCAAGACGCATGCGTGATGAGCTAGGTGATATAATTATGTAATACTTCACTCTATGTATCACTAATCGAGAAGTACAAAGTGGTTCTGCATACACAAATTACATGTTATTGCTTTATTCGGTCGTAATTTTCGTCACGACATCACGGCTTGGTTACTCATTGAGTCACGAGCCGCAAGCGAGTGTAAACAGGAAATCTGAAATGGATTAGAATGGCCAACATTACGAGCAAATTATAGCAAATAATGATTTTGTCAAATATCAACAACAATAAAACACTTGTACGTGTTTTTGTTCAATAACAAATTAATGTGACATTTCCTGATCAAAATTGCCGACATTGGCCATGTATAATTGACTGTTTTGTTTCCGCACAATACTTTATTAGAAAATAATTATTGTAACTATAACTATATTTTTTTTTCTGCTTGAAACCATCGAATTGGGAAATTTCAACCTCCTCAAGCATAGACATAGAGGAAAGCTATACAATCAATATGGGACATCGGCCTATCTCTCTATTGTGAAAAAAATAGTCATAACGGATCACACGGCATAAAAGACATACTATAATGTGAGTAAAAATGGAGAAAATATAAAACTGAGCCCAAATTTGCTTACGGATTATTAATTTATGCAGAAATTTGAGCATTTTTGGTTCGCCAAAACCGGAATCTGCAATAATCGCGAGAGTGAGTGACAGGGTTGCCATGGCGACAGGCCAAAAGACAATTTTTCATGAGCGATATCCCATCTTGTTTGTACAACTTCCATGTCTATGTCCTCAGGTCTTTATGTTTATTCTTTCGTTAAAAAGTATCCATTCCAGCATAGTTACCTAAAGTGATTCCAAGAACTCACCATTCATTAAAATATTAAACAAATAAACAGGGAGATTCAAAAGTATATTTACAAGTAATCCCGATTGCTCTTTTTATTTTAGTCATTTTTTTTATTTTTATTTTTTTTATTTTATTTTTTTTAATAATTTGATGATTACGAAATTACGACACCGCGTCGTAAATCGCTTCATTTTTCATTCGTGATCTTTGCAATCAGGCGCATTCAACTCACTCAATGAGCGTTGTTAATCTTACTTTACATCGCTTAATTAATCAATCTTATTTGGTTTTATCGATTGTGGTTGTAGTTAGATGTCATAAAATATTTGGAATATTTTTAGCGAATAAGCATTGACGAAATGTTGCCCCAACCTTTGTTCACAATAACAAGGCATCATCGCGGAGAGATTTTTTGGGGAGCTTGCGAGAAGCCCATAACATATTTTAGCACCATTAGATGATATTCAATTTGATTCAATTATCTGTATTCACTATTACTCTGAAGGAGAGATATTTGGATGTTTTGTTGGTATCATAAGTTAATAAAATACATATTTATACTCTACATTTCCGTCTTGAGTGAGTGATGGGGTTTTACGGCTCCACCCAATCCGATCGGATGATACGGGCGCCAGACATTTCCGTCTTAAATGACAATTATTTATATCGGGGTACATAGCAAGGTTTTAGAAAAATTGTGCCAACCATGACCATGCCGTGAGATAATTTCCTTCTTCAAGAAGTCTGCGATGACCATAGCAAGGTATGGGTGAGCATTACTCTGCTGAAATTTTCGAATCTCCTGAAACTGTCCGAGTGTTTTTTTTTTTTCTTTCAAATGTTTGATTGCTTTCGAGGGAAGTACTCGTTGGAGTATCATTGACATTCCCGTCAATTTCATCGTCTATTAAAGTGATCTAGTTATGAGACTACTCGATACAATGTTTACCAGGATTCACTGATTGGTTGGCCAAGGATAATAATTTTGGATCGCGGACAGTTTGAAAATAAAGAGAGTCGACTTGCGCACTGAGTGGAATATACATGTAGACGCAGTTTATTAAACCAATTATAGATCTTTGCGTTTATTTTTACACCTATAGTATATGAATTTTATGTAGGGTAGACGAGTATGTTTAATTCGTGCGAAACTGCGGGTTACTCACTTGGGGGATGCGAAACGACTTTTTTTATAATTGGGAGATAGGCCATGCCCAATCTTGTTTGTATAAGCTAACATCCATGTCTATGGTGCATCCTCTATCATCTAGTTCAAAACAATCACAGGTCATGTATATTTCCATCACACACGAGAACAATGTCAACTTCTTTCCTGCTGTTGATTTTAATTTACCGAAAGCCGAAATCAACAACAGGAAAGAAATCAACACCGTTCTCGTTTGCGGTGGAAATGTACGATGCACTACAATAATGCTCAAGCAATTTATGGAAGGTTATACAGAGTGGGCCAAAAGTACTCTATCTACTCCATGTTAAAGGGAGGGAGAACTGGTTGAAAATGGACTTTAAGTCGTTATTTGATGCACCAAAGATGATTCTTATGCCTGGCCCACACAAGGAATATCATCGCTAACGATTTAGCGGGAGATATAATGCTAATTAGGCGTGACGTCAGTCGCTGTGATGAAACACCGAGTTCCCCATCTTTTAGAATGGGCCTCGTCATATCACCGTGTCCTGCGACTAAACCCCTTGATATTTTTTTATTTTATTTTCGGAAATAGATAGAATAATTATTTTGCCACCAGTCAGGCGCAAACAAAAAATATTTTTCGCTATTTTTCTTATTTTAACAAGCGATTTTCTAGGACACCTACCACGTTTCTCATCCTGAAACAGTAAAAAGGTCAGCCAGAGTGCACCACGCATGCGCTTTTGTTTCGTAAACAACAAAGATGTCCTTTTATGGCGAAGATGCTCTGCTCTGATTGGCTGAAATCGATAGCTTCACGAGGGGAACGGGACCAATCAGCCATCAGCCAAACCAAGCCATCAGCTGACGTTTGCCTCCTATACTTCGCAATGGAAGCCATTCTCCCATAGGCGCAATGCTAACCCCGATATTCGGAATGCATTATTTCCTTACGCTTGCATCCAGGCAGGGTGTTCTTGGCACGGAATGCTATCAATTGGTGCTATGAGTCAATAGAACATCACTTAAAATTTAGTTCCCCATCCCTTTAAAGATTTCAATGTTTTTCAATGGCAGTGAACTTTTTCGATGAAGTGTTACAAAATAGGTCGTAGTGTAAGAACCACGCAAACCTCAGAGAAATAAATACCTGGTATGGATATTTTAATATTATTTTCATGCTGCTATTCCTATCATTTAAACTTTGTCGACATTGATGCCGATTCATCTCAATAAAAAGAGTGCACTATTCTGCGATATTTTTATTAGTTTTCCTTTCAGCCCCTCACCATGGATGAACATCATTTGGATGCCCAAATAAGGCATCATTCTCAGAACGCTGCTGCACTTAATGACCTGTCGCATACTATATATAGCACATGTATGCGAGGTATGATCGTTGAGTGGGCCTTACAGTGCATAATAATGGGAATGCACCGTACATTGTGAGTTGAAGGGATGGTGTAGGTGCTAGCAATGAATGTCGCCGATGAATGTAACGATTTCAATGACCGGCGGCAAAAAAAAAAAAAAAAACAAACAAAAAAACATATATATATTTTTTTATTTTTTTTTTTTGCCGCCGCCGCCGGTCGTTTAAATCGTACGCATTATTAATTGTCTTCATGCATCCAATACTCTTCTTCTCAAATTAATTATTATATGATGAACGATCTATTATATTGTTTGTGAGTGCTATTTTTGAGATTTTCGGCACTAATGTTTATATCTACTAAAATCAAACAAAGCAGATAATTTGTACTGCAGCAACACGCAACAGATGACATTCCACAATGCCGGTTCAGGGGTTCACTGGTCTTTGGCGCTACTGAAAAGAAGCACCGGCACACACCGATGAAAACTCACCCCTATTTTGGTACATCCATATCACTCGATTTCACATGACGTCACTCGGAATTCCCAAGATGGCTCACAAGGCGAGGCAAGTCAAAATGAATTCACAGTATTTGCTGAATACGACCAATTGACTAAATAGTACTATAAATAGCAGCCAATGAGATACCACCTGTCATCGGTGTGTGCCTGTGTCCTTATATACATACATGACTAGGGAACCATGCATGCGCAATAAAGTTCTGGGGCACACCTGCTTGCGCGCACATAAAAGCTTTTTGCGATGACTTACCACTTGCATTTAAATGTTCCTCCCTTTATTCAATTTCACGTTTTATTCAATTTCTGTGCATAAATGGGTGCATAATAACCTAGTCAATCCATATCAGGTATTCATCTTTACGAATAATGGATACATTTTAGCAAATATAAACTTCTGTTTCACACATGGAGTAGATACTTAGTACTACTTATTGCCCATTATGTACAGTGTAAAGCGTACGTCGTTCACATTATTGCGTGCGTGCGGGAAACGCTTCCACCTGGATATAGTTTATGTTTGCGCGTTCATATTTGTGGCTGCGTTTATGCGTGCGGAAAACGGACGCGTTCGAGTGGATCGGTTTGGAAACTTTGTGTGGGTGTGTTTTATGTATGCTCTAACCCGGTTGCCGTGGAAACCGGTTTTTAATTGCAATGTCAATGGAAGATTGCGAGGGAAATGTCCCTCAGGCACGGACCGCACACAAATATAGGATAGGTGCTTCCCTGTCTAAAAAATACTTTGGGAAAGCTATTTTTGAAAAATGCGAGACTCATAATTCTTCATAATTGTAAGACTCCTAATTCTTTATAATTTTTGTTATCATTATCTACTTTCACAAGACGAAACCGAAGATCATCCTGAATCCTCGGTTACGTAATGGTCTCATCAGCTCCCTGGGTGAAATTTAGAAACTGATCTAGAAGACTCAGCATAATGATTCTTGTATCAATGAGTGAGGAATATATAATGTATTTTCCCACTCTGCATGTATGGGGTTTGCAGGAAGCAGATAGAAGTCTTCGTTTATTCGCCTTATTATAGCGATGTGGAACAGTATATATCGCATGATTATAGTTAAAACAAGTAGAATCATAAGCAATATCAATATATCCGTATTCTGATACCAAAATTTTAACACTCAAGTCTTCTAGATCCGGGGCACTGGCTATTTTAAGTTTTTGCCCAAGGAGCCAATGAGACTGAACCGTGTCCAGAGCATTTGAGCTCTGATACCGTCTGGTTTGCTCCTCATACCGTGCAACAGCTCAGTAGGGGGAAACAACCCGATCAAGGGCTTCTGCTCTGGAGCCCTTTCACCCGAATGGGTTGAGTGGAGACGTAAATTCTAACCATGCCTCATGTCAAATCATGCTGCAAAAAAGCTTGTCCGTAATTTTCGAAGCAGGTTGTGAAAATGGCCTCCATTGAGCATCCGAGTTCTGCTCCTGGCATTTTAATCATTGATCCAGATGCCCGCCAGACCACAATGCATCGCACCCAGCCCTTGTGAGACCTTGCCTTACATCGGTGCTAAATACTAGTATATTTTGAATTTCATGAAAAGTAACCAAATGTATACTTCTGAGGCACAGGCTGTGATAAGCTATATACTCTTAACTAGTAATATGTACCTCAATGAAAATCGTTACGCACAGTTCACAGAGTGTACGCCCTGGTAGGACTACGGTTGCTGTTGAGGGTGAGTCAAGTCTTTTATGGCAGTGACATTATCTATGGCTTTTCTTCGGAGGCAAGATCACCGAGTGCCTCTCTGCCCACACGGTCGACATTTTCTTTTTCTATGATCGAGCAGCTGCGAAAGTATGTGAATAAACATATGACTTAACACAAGACTCAACCAAGCGCCAGAGTATGGAGGAACGAAATTAGAAGACAATTCAAGTCGAATTCTGACTCCGATTATTTTAATGAAAGAGAAACACAGCTTTAAAAGGGATGGCCGGAGCAGTTCATGAGTTGAGGGAAACAGATGAGAGTTGAATGATTTGTTGAGCTGATCGAGAGCGCAACAAGAGCACCTTTGATCACCGTCACAAGAATTCGCTTAATTCCAAGAGAAAATTCAATTGTTTTATCGTTCGTTTCGTCTTTACTGTTATGTGGTCTTTTCAATGTATGTCTTTGTACCAGGAATCCGAATTACCTTCATTGGTTCGCATGATGAATAAGTTTCGGTTCTGTTCTAGCTGAAATTATTGCATCCATGTATTACCCTTAAACGGAAATAGTCCAAATAACCAACGAATATGAGTGAATATCTCTCCTTGTATACTTTTCATGCCAGTGAGTCATGCATTTCGGCTTAACAATCCATTAGCTCCGACATTGACTACCGCTGATCTTATGCAATGCAAGTAGCATGATCGGCATGCACCTATAATGAGGCATGCAATTTATGGACAGAATGCGAGGCATAATACAAACAATTTTTTATATCATTCATATTATTGTGCCACATATTTACTCATAAGCATTTTGAGTTATGCTGTGAAGTTGAGTCAATGAATGTGAGACGATTAACACGCATCTAACAATCACAACAACGATAAATTGACCACAAGAAAGCTCTTGGATCGAAAGGGATCTTCTCCCAGGTTGAAAGTTACATGCATGGGTTCAGGTGAATTAAAGTTCGAGTGTTTTGAGTTGGTGTGATGAAAAGGTCATGGAGAATTTAGACATTTCCGTCGAATATAATATCCATCATCATACACAAAAGCGCAATAGACAAAATTGACTGGGTGGTGATGGAGGGGAGATGTCATAATTGACAGGTATGAATATTAAAATGGCTTCGACGGATTACTTAATCATCGGCGTTTGTAGCAATTTCAATTGTTCTCTATGACAGCTCTTTTCGTGAAAATTTAACATGGGGAATAATGCTATAGGCCACAGGATAGATAGTATGTTATCTGTGCTTTGTGCCACACATTTTGTGCCACACTTTTGTGTGGCACACTGGGGACTGTGGGGGTGGGGGCAGGCACCAAGTGAGAATTATCTCGCCCAAGTCTTGCGATAGTTTTGTAGAAAGCAATCAATGGAATACGCCAATTCGAAGTTCTAAGAATTACCTAAATCAACCAGGAATGGTTGATTGATTCGTTTATTAATTTATAATACAAAAAATAGTATGTTATTGAATGTGCACTGCATGATCAGACGTGCTTAACTGTAATAACATGGAATATAGGCGTATAGGGATATTTCATACCTTTTGTTGATTGATACAACTCTCTTGCTTACCGATTGCCCTAATTGCAATTTATTCATTTTCCGTGTTGAGCTGTCATACAGGAGATTAGATTTACGCTACAGAAACATGAACTCCCAATGATGATATGTTACATGAGAATTCTGAATATTACTTAAATCGAAATGATTCTGCCACAACGACAGATGGCATCGCAAGAACGATATTGCGAGAAATAGATAAAGGAGAAGATGAAGGCCCCAAAAAAATAGACGGACCACATCAAGGAATGGACTGAGATGAGGCAGCACAGCTGGCACATGATCACAAGAAATAGGGGGCACTGGTCGAACTCCACACTCTACAAATCCATAACTTATAAAGTTCTCACTTACTAGATAATCTCTGTGACGGTGACAGATGATTGGCTATGTTAGTATACGGTGTGACTAGGTAATCGAGTTAAGCATAATAATTTTACAATTGTGTTAATTACGCTGAAATAGCTTGCGCGGCGATCTAAATTTAAATATCAAATTCGAATTCCATACCCCCAAATATATACTATTATGGAATCCACGCTTAATAACTTGGGATCAATTATAGTGAGTGGAGACTTTGTATCGCAAGTTAAAAACTCGTAATTGGCTTTAATAAATAATTACTTGTAGCATTATGAAACTTTACGGAGCTGAATGAGCTGAAATCATATTTTCACATCGACATCATTTTTCTCGACATCACTTCTCATTACCAAAGTGTTAAAATGCGGAATCTATATCGTCCAGTTTTGCTAATGGAGAGCGGCCGGGGGGGGGGGAGATACAGGGATACAGAGTAGAAACGCACACAGATGAATGATGGTCCGGCATCTACTATTTCCCTCCGTACGTGAGGCACACACTCGCGCGCACGCACCAAAGAAGAAATCGAAATCTGTTGTTGATCGTCAAAGTCAGGATGAATGAAAACGTTCGATAAAACAATTGAGATCCAATTTTCCACCCCTCGAGCATGTCTTTGATCTTCTGTGTTGATAGCACCACTGAGAGCAAAGACAAATTTCCGTAATTCATATTTTGTGTGCAGACACTATTATGACTTCTATGCTCATCCATCCAAGAATTCGAAAGTGTCTCTTCTTACAACGATATCAAACGACGCAGTGATGTGCGTTCAATATATTGAGCTCATAAGATATTGCATACTTGACAATATACATTAATATATGGCTGAGCTCTGGTGACATACAGATGTGGCAAGCCGTTCGCATAATTTGATAGTACTCGGGGATGATTTGCAATTACTCAAAGCTAAATGGCTTTGGCCCTTATAAATCGAGGTCATGAATGCAAATGTCCCGAATGGGCTGCCCGATGTGACAGCAAGGTATTTCTGAATACTGGCCAATTCTGATAAGTCAAACCATTGCATGGGTGACAGGTACTGAAGAAATTATGGCAGATACTTACGAGTTGCTTAATATCGCCTTACCAAGAATTGAATAATGGTAAGCATAATCCCCTATGGCATTATAAATTGTCTTATTATTGCATAATAAACAAGAATGTATGCCGGCTTTTGTCATGTTATGAGATGAAAGAATTTAGAGCACTCTTTAGCAGCAACAGGAAACATTGAAAGCAGCAAAATCAGAGAGACAGCGAGGAAAGATCACAGACTGATTAGGGCTCCACATATTATCGATCTGCCCTAATGGACCGATTCCTCCTGAAATAATTACCTGATACATGTTGTCTAATCTATATTGTATGCTGTGCCAATATAAAAATTATATTTTATAAAATTTATAAAATAAGCACTGTAATCGGATTTTCCTTATATTATAAGGAAAAATCCGATTACAGTGCATATTTTAAATAGGGAAAGCGTACGTTGTAATAGATTATACCACTTTACCTTGTCAATAGCCATTCATGATTATTGGCTTGCATAACTATTGTTAATCATCCCTGCCACAAAATGATGTTTGTAAAAATGAATTTAAAATCTAATTTTAGGGAATCAATCGCGAAGGTTTGTTATACGTTTAGAAAGTATAAATTCAACATCGGTTAGTCTACTTTTGGCCCACTCGCTCAAACAAATTGAGGCCTTTCGCCATTATATTAAATTTTATTCGGACAACCAATGTGCTACGGTTTCGATATACAGAAAGATGCAGGGCACCACGGTGGGGTTAAATGACAAAAGGGTTAACCAAAACATAATATGTGAGAAACTTTGATCATATGACGATCCTAATGGGCAAAAGATCCAGCGAATAAACAGCAATATTTATTTTTTTTTTTTTTTTTTTCAAGCAGCGATATTTAGGACTTCGTGAATTAATTGCGATATTGAAATAAGATCCCATAAAGTTGTAACTTTCATTGTTACCGGGTGTCATATTATTACCATTGGAACTCAACTCTTACACAGAGGGAAGTTCAAGGGGTCACCGTCACTGCAAGCGACTTCTCAATGGACGCCGAAGGATTATAGTATACAATATTACGGCCCTGTTATATCATCCTTTGATGTCTCCATTTCCTCCATAATTATGCATTGTCGTATAGGCCATGTGGAGCTTACAGAGTAGGACAAGTGGAGTCTACTTGGTTCGTCCAATGCATCATCTCCATTCTTCTCGGTCTGCTTTGAATGTCTGACAATTGTTGATCAATGTTGCAGCTAAGTCGTTGCATTCATCAATTCTTTGTACTAAGTTGACATCGAAGTGTTTTTGTCCAATGACTTTTAGATAAATGAGCTCTATGGCAAGGGCATTGATCTCTATTTGCTGAGTACTATCAATGCGTTGGCATGAAGTATAGAGTATACTTTGCCATCTTCTCTCGTCAATTTCATCTGATTTCTTTGGAAATTTTGTTAACGCTGCATAACGCTCACACTGAATAATTCAGACCAATTTACACTCAAATTATTAAGAGGATCTGTGATTGTTATGAAATAGCAGCTACCAATGGGAAATCATAACTAACAAACACCGATAAATATTATTAACAAGTCGCACCTGCTATGAGATAATTTCCAACAGGGATCAAAATTATTTGAGGGGTTTAAAATATCGCTTTATTCTCGTGGTCGCTTTCAGAAAGTGTCAGTGTCATCAAAACTCCTGTCGTTAGCCATGATATGGCTCTCGCTTCTCATTATAATATAATATAAGCTATTTTGCCTGATATACAAACAATGTTTATCAATTGGTCATGTATTAAACTCATCGCTGTTAGACACGTAAATCAATATCTCCATCATCACAAAAGTCAATAGAATTGATACAAAAAAATTGTCATTTTTAATATGTTACGATACAGTGTTTGAACTACATGGTGATACAGTTCTGTGAATAGAAAGGGAGCGTGACATAAAATCGGTCAATTTCTCGTTTAAGCGCCCCGAGAGCCCTTCGTTGAGATCCGCTGAATGATGGATTCAAAAGGCGAATCAACGCAGAGGAGACGTCCTCAGGGCCCTCGCAAAATGAAGCCATTTTGAGTCCAAAGATCAGTATTGCATGCAAAGTCTCATTCCCGCTTTGAATGCTGATCGTATTCACTTATATGAAATAGACGGCTGTGAATGTGAAAGTTGTTCGATCCACCAAAAGCATAGATTAACATTTCAGGATATTTTTACTAGAGATAAAATAGTTTTCTATCGTTTATTGTGCTAACTAGAGCCATATTATTAGCTCATCATTTTATATTCAAGGTCGTAGCCAGACTTTGAAAACAGACGAGATAACTGGGATTTATTTATCAGGGTCGGAGGCATGTTCCCCTGTAAAACGTTGGCGTTTGAACCGTGGGAAATGTTACATGGCAGAAATTGAATGCAATTTTAATTAAATTTAGGATTGACTCATGTCATAATTATACCAAAAATAATGCTCACGGATGTTCCTATATGCTTATAGGGCATAAAGGAAACAATTTTTTACTAGATGAATAAAGATGTATGACGATTATCGTGTTGCGACACCTATTATTTTCAATCATCTATTTTCGAACCACGGTGTTTTCAACATTGTTTTCAAATATATCTTAAATTGAAATTCGGTGTTTTGCATTGCTCCGAGAATAGCACATTTTGGCTTTGTTTTGGGAAATATTTGTTGCATGATATTATTAGAAGCTGCTGTGCTGATCGAGATAATTTATATTTTCATGTCTTCCAATTCTACCAAATTAAAATACAATGCATGATTTGTTTATTCTACAGCTACGTATCGTTTCCGCTGAAATATGCCAATCTTCTTCATTGTAGTACATAGTTATGCAATGCTGTTCATAGTTATTGTATTTATATTTTCGTGAATGTAGTGATACACAATGCAACTTGAAGGCAAGAGTCAAGTACCACATTGTCGACACTATAAGTAGACCGTTAGTAGACACAATATAAAAAGAAACTCCAACCTCAATGCACTCGGGGTAGTTTTTTTTTCACATTCGTTTTTGTTTGACGTCACATAAAGCTGAGGAAAGATCGTTTTCTCGCAACAGGGTCATTTCATCAAAGCATTACAGCATAGGCAATGCCATGACAGGCGTGAAAGAGTGGGAAATGGGGGTGAAATACGTTCCATGTGATGACAATTTCATGGTCGTTGTAATGGGAGCTCGCCCAGCGATAGAGGGATGCATGATTCAGGAGAATGGCTCTTCGGAGAGTACTCATGCTGAGGACACACGAGCCGAGGTCTTCTGATCAGTTTCCGCTCACAAATTACGAAATTGGAGACTTTATTGTGCTAGCGATGTGATGGGGTTAGTGTTGGAACTCAGTTGAACTGGCCCAATTTACTAATGTAGATGAGATCCAATGCAATCCTCCCACATACGCAATTGAAAATCGGAGAATCATTTTCGCCGTAAGAATGCAATCTGTTGGCTAGGATTTATTTAATACATTGATTTTGATGCTATTATATTTTATTCTAGCTCAATATTCCACAACCGTGTCTTTTGAATGACCATTAATTTCCATAGCAACTATATAATTAATGTAAAGTGGTTAGATGCGTCACATGATAATATTATTATTATTATTATTATTCTGATGTATGACTCTTATGTGAATCCCCAAACGTGCAAGATTAGTGCACGACGTATATTGGTTCGTAAAGCTCTACAGTCTTAAAATAGGCTCTTCCGTGTACGTTCACGGAATGTCATAGTACAACATTGTCCTTAAATGTAGCCAAGTGTCACCAAATGAAGCCTTGAATGGCATTTGCAATACCTGCATGCACCTACAAAGATTGCAATTCTTGGGTAGGAGATTCTTTGTTGAGATGAATGGCGACTATCTTCACTCTGAATCAGCAATGGGGATCACATTGGCCCCAACTCAAAGGCGAAGTCATAAGGCCAAGGTGCAGCGATGAGATCAAGATGGCAGCCGTCTTTGAATGGTCACAACTGACAAATGGTGGGCACCTGCAGAGGGTACTGAACGCCAGAATAGGTCGTCATTCATTGAATGAACAAAAATCAATCTGTGAACTCAATCGATGCCCAACTTGACTCATCTGTGAACTCAATCGATGCCCAACTTGACTCATCTCCTTGTGCCAGTACGGACTAAAATAACCAACAGATGAGATCTATGTTGTTATTAGTCCCTGATCAGGGATTACGCTTCCGCTCTACTGCTATGGTTACTCGGTTTTTATAATACAGAGTGGGCCAAAAGTAGTCTATCTACTCCATGTAAAAAAAAAAACCCTCTAAATTTTGCTAAAATGTATCAACTATTCCTAAAAATTACTACCTGGTATGGATTGACTGTGTTACCCTGCGCCCATTTATGCAAAGAAATCAAATAAAAAGTCAATTTTGAATGAGGGAGGAGCATTTAAATGCGAGAGGTGAGTGATCGCGAAGAGAGGAAATTAGATAAGCCCCTGAACGAGCATTGTAATGTCATCTCTGGTATGGGACGAGGGATCATAATTGTAATTGAACGATCTTTTAATATTAAGCGAGGTATCAATTCCTTGGATATATCATTATGCTGTGCCTTATGTGCTTTTACTGTATTCGAGTCATTTGCAAGATTAACCATTACTTTTCAACTAAATTCAGTTTTGGTTTCAGATCACAAACAATTTTGTATTCATCGATAAACTATAATTATGGCATCATGTGTGTTCTCCCTATGAGAACGTGCGATTTGTCTTGACTGGCTAATTAAAATCATAACATGATTCGGTGTGGCTTTCGAGAAACTTTGGGCGGGTCTTTTGTTCCGCCTTTCTTCCGAAACAATAGAAATCAGCCCCTTCCCCAGGGTATTATAGCCCCGCGGGGCCGCGGTCCCTTGGCTGCAAACATCCTTGCGCCGCCACGCCTTAATTTTTTCCCGCAGTCCGATATTTTTTACCCGCGGTTCATAGAATTTCTGTTTAGGTTGTTCGTAAAAAGAGCGGGAAAGACGCGTCTCGAAATCTTTGCGCGGGAAAGCAACGCGTCATACCCAAAACAGCCAATCACGGACGCCGTACGAAGCAGCCTCGACCAATCAGCGGACTGCTTTCATATCACTCCAAAGTAAGGCAACAGAAGTACAAGGGCTGAGTCGGCGATTTTCCGTGGTTGCAAGACGTCGAAAGAGGTATGTCACAGAATTACTAGTAATTATTAAATTAATAATTAATAAAATTACTTTGTAAAAACAATTGTAAATGATCAATCCCCGCATGGCCCGCACACATGATTTATTGATTGAACTTTATATTTCCCAAGCACGAGGTATTTTTGTGTGTGAATTGATCATTAAACGGTTAGCATTACCATATCATCCTCAGACGGTGAATCAAGATGCTGTGATTCGCCATCAGCCAACTTGAGAGGCCAAATCAGTGAAGTGTAAGTGAGTGGTTTAAACTAAGTTTAATTATAATCAAATATCAAAATAATTATTATTTCTAACCATAACATTCGCAGCAAACTAAGATCCAACTGAGGATCTAATGGATGCCTTCATGGTTAACAGCTACAAACCATTTTTCTGCAGCATTGCTCAAAACATGACAAACCGCTTCTGCTGGAGAACTTTGCCATCTTTACCTTGCCTGAAGAACAGTTGAGCTACACTGCAAGTGGAAGGGAGGAGATTAGAGATCCGGCCGATCATTCAACCTGGACCTTGACCAGATTTGTGTTTCTGCCAAGACAGCGCCTCGGAAAGGTGAAAACGTCAAGGAGTGGATCACTTTTTATTTCCGTTAATAAAATTACTGTATGTGTTATCTTGTCTTCATTTTATATTATATGTAGGTTGCTGCGGTTTAATAAAGCTACTGTGTATTTTCTGTGAGGTTCTTGGAGCCAACTGACATCAGAGGCATCTCAAAGGAGACACAAAGGTACAGAGATATGTCTAAGAGTGAACGGTGCCAAGACTCAAGAGAGCAGTCATGGTATATCACTGATAATCGCTCTCAATGGGCGAGGTATGTGCCGAATGCCTCGAAGTAGACCTTCGAGTATTTAACTGTGATATATGAATTATCCAAAGTTGAAATCAGACGCCCAGTCAGCACAATTTCTCTCCAGGTAGCATGAAGTCACAAATGCGCCTGGAGTAAATGAGGGCATTAATATTGCTGGCGAAGGATCAGACGGCATTGAATTTTATTGAATCTGCTGAGGCGAGATATGCGAGCAACTAAGAATCACATTGATATGAAAATGACATCAATCTCCTCTTAAGCTTAGGCTTGAGAATGTTATTAGCAGAGAAATATGGAACTATAGTCATTTTTGTCTCGTATAATCCGTCCAAATTGAACATGGCGACCTGCATGGTCATGGTCTGATTGGGAGGTATAATGTTTGAGTACTCCCTATACTGACAATCACACATATATTTTTACTCTAGAAAGCGACAGCTTAAAAATTTACAGGGTACAGAGAGGCAACCATCATAAATGTGTTGTGGAAATTTGAAAACAATATTGCAGATAATTACTGAGTTATTTGACTTTATTTTAACATTATTAGAAAGGTTTTTTGAGCGATTGTTTTTTTGAGCGGCGAGGCGAGTTTGCTGATAAGGAGATTAACAAATGCTTTTTAATTGCACAACAAACACTCCTTGGACTCTACGTGGAGACAGCTAGCAATTGCTTAAAAAACGAAAACGTTTCTGATCATGTTTGACAAAAGTCCGAATTACCCTGCAATTATAATTTTTTAATTTGTCCCTCTTTGGAGTAAAAAGATATGACCGTGTTAACCGCGATCTTCGGTAATTTTTCTGCCCAGGTATAGGGGAAACACATGTTAAGCGGAGACTGGCGCTAGAACCCGCCGTGGACAATTACTAAAATTCGCTCACTGAGCGAAAGACCTGCGTTCACGTGACATGTCCACTTTCATTATTCTTCCTCTATGCGTCAACTAGTCTATGCAATTATTGGGCCTTGTGTTTGAGCATCAGAGTTAGCAACAATTCTCCTGTGATATGATGATTGCAGGTGTTAGATCTCAAGGAATTTCTGCAAACCTACGGAAAAATAAGACATCAATTATACTGAACAAGTGATCAAAGCACAGTACGCACCTTGCTATTCTACACCGATCAACTCAAGAAGAACACACATACACAAATAATAATAATTTGAAGAAAAACAAATTCAGTATATAAATTTATTAGTTTTTTTTTTTTTCAGTTTAAATCATATGATAATAATTATTTCACTTTAAAATGCATATGATATTCAGAAGAAAAAAAAAACAATTCTTAATTTAATTCTCGAGGTTATCAATTTATTTTGAGTATTCAATTGGACGCTATACAACCGAGGGGGTGCCCCTCGTACCCTCCCTTCTCTCTTTCTCTTGATCGTACCGCGCGAAAGTCAAGAGTAAAAATTTTCAAGGTCAAATAAGAATGCCGAAGCCACCATTTGTTTGAATTAAAAATTAAATCACTCGATTTGAATACATGATGGGGAATTGTATGATCGTTCATCCGACACGTCCTTGATTTTACAGCATTCTCTCTCACAAACATACATACGTATGCATGTAAATGAGCATGACGTGGTATAGATGGGCTGTGTATTTTAAATCTTATTTTTGGCTACTCACACACTTACAAGTTGTACCGAAAAAACAAGCCATACAGTGTCCGTTAAGATTTTAAAAAGAGCTGCTGGTGTTGATACGTGAGATTTCATCATTTCAGACGTACCTTTCTGAGTGTGGAAATCTTCGTAAGGGTCGATGTTTTCGGATTTTGTTGCAGTACAATTTCAAATGTCCTCGATATGGAATAAGACTTCCATGGAATCCCTTGCGTGTAAACTTACGTGGTGTATGAATAGAAAGTACGTAGCGTGGTTTCCATATACTATTTGGGATACAAAAGAATTGACGGTCATGTAGATGTTCTTTCATTGCTTCTCTTAGACTTTATTGCATCGTGATGTACATATCAGTACATCAACATGCAATAATGAGTGCATCAACGAAGCAACAAGGCTACCACATTGCGTATTCATTAAACATACGGAGTGAGTAGAAGGGTGTAATTCATGGCAGGAGTTTAAGTGTGTATTATAATTATAGTATTAAGTCTAGTAAAAATGAACGAACCCGAATGAGGGCACAGCCGCGCGCAATAAGTGTCTCTCGGCCCATCACCGTCCACGCGCACAGTAGCCATTCCAGGATGATATACAGCTTCTATGAAACAAGATTATGAGCACAGGGCAGTGAAAGCCTCATCAACGAATGCATGAACATTCATGAGGGGAAAAGTAACATTTTATGCAGGCGAACCTTTGCACAAGACCTACCTCTGAGGGCACACCGGCATCTCTAATTAAGGCTCACTGATTGTAAGATACACATCGCCTGCACTTGCATAATAGTGTGCAAAATGTACTTGAAGGTATTCAATGATAATCATGGTTATATTAGTAGCTCCACTGTCATATGACACACACCTTACCACAACATAGCATTATCAAATTTGACAGATGCTTCTCTTGTTTCTTGAATTAAATTACATAAAAATGATCGCCTCTCATGTTTCGGAACTGCAACAAATTTCCATGCATTCAATTTCACTAACGTGCTGCCCCTTGTATAGATGGGGCTCATTTGTTTGTGCAGATTCCGAAAATCTATTTTTGAGTTGCGTTTAGATGATTACAACTCACAAGCGAGGGGGGTGGGCGAACATCCGCCCTCGGGATAACAAACACAGTCGATTCTGAACAGCACTTTAATTTGATTCAATTGCGTGAACAACCAGCAGGATATCGGCGATTTCAAGAGGCCAAGTGTGAGGTGGAATGGTCAAGTCACTAACTTGAATGAAAAAAATAAATGTTACTTTTTAAAAACAATTTGCGGAATAATAATTAGTATACCTTGCACGTCAAATTAACAGTATACAGGCATGTACAGTAATACATACATACATTACATGTATATAGCCGTAACATTACTCAAAAATATCCTCGTAAGAAATTAATCAATACCCTTTCATTATTCAGTTTCCAGTTGGACATTACCCTTAATTTATCACTTCTGTTCAAACCAATCTTCAGTTCACGGTCTCTCCCCGTGTAGGCAATGGCCGACATTGAACTATGCGACCAACCAGTTTATTTGCACGAAATTGCAAGTGGCTGAATGTGAATTTGCATGGCATTACCATCTACCTTGACCTCTCCTGGGCGTCCATAGCTTATGCCCTGGACGTCAACTATCCGTCATTTGAATGGAACATCAAAATCAAATCCCTGCGGCATCAGCCACACTGCCAATGCTATTTATGACGACATCCGTTGCTAAAACCTACAATGCTGTCACCCTTTTTTTTTTTTTTTTTTTTTTTTTTTGAGTTGAGGATAATTAACACTCTATGCAAGTACCCCTGAGTCTATTTTTTCGTGAACCGAGGGCAATAATTTTACGTTCTTCGTATTCCGTGGGTTGCATGACACAGAGCATCATTCCTTCTGATTCGGAGCATATACTGTATTGCTTCGGGGTTGTTATACTCTACGTGTTTGCCTGCATGGGTGTAAAGATTTGTACATATTTAATTTCGACACGACGAGGATGTCAGCGAGCACTTACTGCAACCTTCATTAGCCCTGAGCCTCATCTAACCGGGTGTAAAACTGGGCCATTTCAGGAAGCCGACCGTTCAACTTCCGATTTGTGTGCGTGCGGATAATGCTCTTGATGCAAATAGAGGTCGCCTTCCGCCCTTTGCTACAGGTTGTCGCGTCCGCGCCTCGTGTTGCGGTGACCGACATTTCTGACCGGTAATTAGATCTGGTTCGGACTGTCAAGTCCATTCAAGTTCTCAATTCTACATGGTGAATTTACGTAATGATTGCTCCAAGCAGGCAAGGGATGAATGTCCTGTCACTTATCAACATAATCAAAATGATATTTAAGCATAACAATATGCATCCACGTTTTTTCTGTCCATTTATAGATCTCGTGTGAACACTTGAAATTATGAGGGATAAAATATTCACTCACACAACTATTTCGTAAAATCGTTTGAGCCAAAATATACGTTATTATGCTTTTATCGAAAATGAAACATTGAATAATATATTGTCACCAATCAACCATTTCATCATTTTGTTACCAGTGTCATAGAATTAGGTACAGTGTGATTAAGCAATGCAAGGGAAGCTGAACAAAGCTAACGTGATGAGTTTAATTACTATTTCTCTTTTCCCAACAAAATTCACAACATTGACAATGCAATAGTATCTACTCATATTGCGTAATTACCTGGCAAAACGAACTTACCTAAACCCCGAATGAACTTACATCGTGCGGAGAACAAAACCTCAGTGCACTTCCTAATCGACAACTGGCTTTGCGTGCAGTGTCTGATTATCCTCGGTAAAGAGAATGGGGCAGCTGAAGCAATTCAATTTAAGACCGATATCTGAAGAAAAAACCAAGCGGAGCATTGAGGTATAGAGCCTGTAAATAGAGCCACGGGTATTTGTTATTCAACGCCCAATGACCTTAGGGGTCGGATCTCAATGACCTCAGGGGTCAGACTAAACCATTTTTTGAGGCCGTTCGGTGGAATTCCTGATCAAGCAATCAAGATATTCCCCTCGATTTGGACTCTTGTTTCGGGCACTGTGTTTTGGGTATATTTACGGTCTCATTGGATCTGATGTTAAAAATTCCTGGATAGCGCTTTTGCTATGTAGTCGTCGATTCGATTTGCCGTGTGGCAACATAATTGCGAAATTCAGAATTTCGAGGCCTGCAAACCATCGCTCTCTCGTGCTCACAGCCCGACCCTAGCACCTTCTCTTTGGTCATCATGATCTATCAGATTATGACATCAATTCCCGTACAATAACTATACCACATTGAGATCATTTCAATGCTGTGTGTCTGCTTTTGAGAAAATTGAATATAGCACTATTTATTGTCGTTTTGCATACCAATTCCTCTTTGGACCAATAATCCCCAAAATGTGGCTTATCAAATGACCTCGCATTCTGCATAAAGCATAATATAGCTGCAGACGGCATTATGTTCTCATTACTCCGATGGAAAAGGTCACAAAATCAGACCTACTTCTAAGAATCAGTGAAAAATATGACCTACTCCGAGTCCATTGGGGTAACTTAGCCACCCCCTTGAGGGAAAACGAGTGAGTGGTCCAGGGCTTCAAAATCGGCGCAGAAACGATCGAGTTGCGCTGAGATGAATAGGAACACCCCATTATGCTCCGTTTCGAAAGCGCTTTTTATCTTTGTTGCGTGTGCAAATGCGCCCAAGCAAAGTGATAGTGATGGTTGACTATGAATGACTCTGGTTAGCACCCTTCTTCTACTGCCGTGCTTGGTGATCAACCGAGAAGGTAAACTGGGGCTTCGTGCATTCAACCAGGACGCAGTCACGTCAATGTCTACGAATGAAATGGACCTTCGTGCTCATTCATGCATGACTCCATGGATTGGGAGACTAACTTCTTGTAAGTTATAATATACAAAATGCACAAAGAAGCTGGTCAAGAAAAATGTGATTCGTGACGACGTGATCGCAGCTGCTCTGTAAAATGTAAAGGAAAACGTTGATAAAAATTAAATGAATCAGACGAAAAGTTCGAAATGGAAGCAAAGTATCTATGGACGAGTATGACGAGCGGGCGTGATGACGAACTCTATGGGTCATGGGGTGCTATTCAGGAATAATATGCAGTAACAATTTTTGCTTAGCTGTTGTACTCGCGAGTATTTATGAACAAGTCATCATGCTTTTCCCGTCAACTGTGAGTTTTCTCTTTAAAAGCCGGAATGTCAAGGGGGAAAAAAAAAAAGACATTTTGTTCACTGTAAGATGCAACTAAACTTTGAACCATTAGCACGTCAGCGATTTAGTGCATAGAAAACTCTTACAGCAAAGGTCAATGCCTTTGTGGGTGACCTTTCATTGTGTAAATGTCAGGAAATATCCGTCGCTTTTGATATTCCGTGTATTCTCTTTAATTGCGCGCTCAATGAATTCAAACCTAATTGTAGAAGGTACATTCAGAATGCAACCAAAATGCAAACACTGGTGGCCGATATATATCTCTGAATTAATCAAAATATACAAGCTAATTTACCATTCCAACACAAAACAATAATCTCCTGACCTCATTTCCATGGCAATAAAGAGACACGAACATTTTGGATTTGCTCCTTTCAGATATTCCACCATTTCGCATCATTAACCGTTCTTTATATGGTTGCTATGGTGACAGATCAGTCAAAATTATGACCACAAGTCAGAAAATGACGATAAATCATAAATAGTGATTTATGGGGCTATTACAACTAATAATAAAATGCTTGAATGGATAGATCATTTCTAAATTTAGCCCTTATATAGCACACAATAATTATCGTTGTCAACTATTGTTGACTATTGTTTTCAAATTATATGGTCCACAAAAATGTCAATAGCACCATTCGTGATTTTTGGGACTCATGACCTCATAGTGCAGATCAGGGTGGTCGTGGGTTCGATTCCCGGTTCGGAAAATTTTCCGGCGTCAATATTTCACAGCCTGAAAACACTCATGCTCCTTCAATTCATATCAATTATATGCTATAATTGTCCGATTGTTGACAAAACGATAATTTAATCGTGCATAATCGTGTTGAGAGTGAGCAAAGTAAGGTTGTTTCAATCATAGATATGGAGATTAGCTTGTAATATAAACAAGATGTGGTAACGGCCTAGCTATCTCATCATCGTGAAAAATTGTCATAACGGATCATCTATGTCAGTATGTGAGCGACTCGCAGTTTCGCACGAATTATAAAATACACGTCTACCCGATAGGAAATTCATACCGAGCCCAAATTTGCTAAAGAATTATTAAATTTTGTGCAAAATTTGAACTTTTTGGGTTCGCCGAAATCAGATCCGCGATAATCTAATGAACGCATGCCGAATAGCATTGTTGCCATAGAAATTGGCGACGCGTAAGAACCGCTCTTCACGAGCGATGTCGAATTTGTGTGTATATACTAGAACTGTCTAATGCTGCATAAATATGATCCACTGGAGATCGGGTTCAGCCATAGTATAGGGCTATGTATACAGAGTTAGACAAATGTAGTTTATATCTACTCCAAGTTAAAAACAAAACTCTAAAATTTGTTAAAATGTATAAATTATCCCCAAAATAACTACCTGGTATGGATTGACAATGTTATTCTGCGCCCATTTATGCAAAGACCTCATATAAAAAGTTTATTTTTAATGAGGGAGAAACATTTAAATGCGAGTGGTGAGTGATCGCGAAGAGAGCGAAAACAGGTGAGCCTCTGAACCAGCATTGAGTAATGTCATCTGTTGTATGACACTGAGTGTGACACAAAACAATAGTACAAGAGCATTATTTGCTTTAACTATGCATTCAATGAAGTTTATCCATGGTTCGGGGCCCTGTTTGTCGCCAAAAGTGGAAATATCGCGAAATGATGAGTACACTCTATTAATCGAGATAAATCGGCATAAATGTTGAAGAAATTGGAATAGAAATGATAGACAACCATACCAAGTATCTATTTCTCATATCTTTGTGTGATTTAACACGGCGATCTGTTTTGTAACACTCTCTCAGAAATGCGTAGCACCATTGGAAAACATTGAGGTCTTTAACATTGAGTAGATCGACTACTTTTGGCGCACTTTGTACTGTATATACAAGATTATCTCTATACCTATGGTTGCAGTCGTACGCATTGGCTACCGCCCAGTTGCCTAATAATGATTGTCTTGGGCGGACAGAGGCAGCATCGGAGGGACTCTCTGTTAGTGGGTTTTGGTGAAATTGTGATTGTTGACTGTTGGATTGTGCTTGATCACGGAATCCATTTCATCACCGACCTCAGTGCAAGAAGGCCGCCTTGAACGAGGTTGAAAAATGACCTTAGGAAGCCAGGGGATCTCTCGAAGAATTGCAAGCTATAATTCGATGCAGCGACTGTTGAAGATCACTTTTCACGCAAACGGCTGCAATAAATGACATATTTCACGCTTGTGTACTGAGTTGACGCATCAAGCTGACTGAAATTGACAATGAACACGATATGAATGTAGATGACGCCCACTTGGACCCCCAGAACTAAGCACCATCAATCAGTGATCAATCGAAGAGTCTTCAATCCGAATGACAGCAGTGAAATCACCATCAGCATATTATTTATTTTAGGCCTTCAATCATTCAAATTGTTGTCACTGACTGATTAAATTTGGAGAAAAATTGTTTTTATGACACGTTATTGTTTATTGAACAAAGTGGAGAATGAGATGACTCACTGCTATATATTAAGTATGTGTCATTTCCAGAATTACTGACCATGGGAATACTCGGTAATTAAAGATCATCATCAACCTTCTTCCAAAAATATCACATGTTTTTTCGGGAAGATCCATTGACATAATTGGATCCTGTATCGTCAATGATAATGAAAAAGTAATTAATGACTATCTGAAATGTTATATAATAGCCCTTTTGTGGGGTCTGCCCTTTTTGGCCAATTTATATTTAATTATCTGTAAAAGTTATCAAATTTGTATCTACCTATTATTTTTTGGTGCCAATAAACTCCTTTTGACTTTGACTTTGACTTTGAATAGTAACAAAACTTATAAAGCTATAAGCTCATAACATTATCGTGATATCCGTTACCGGTGACATAATTAGATCTTCATTACAACTTATAACCACAAATAATTTGAGTTAAGACTTTATAATTTTGTGTGTAAGCTTTATTAAACAATACATGTGCAATCATTATCAAAAGTAACGATTATAGCGTCCAAAAAATATCAAACTCGGATGAAACCCCGAAGGGTAATAGGGTAATAGTTTACCTATTGAGGAGATATTGGCCGATAAATTTGGTCACTGGACATTAGGAGCCAATCTTTTTGTCCCCCTGGATGAGGATCGAGGCATTTTGCTTCCGCTTACCTGCATCCCTCTGTTGGTTGTTGAGCAAAGCATGCCTAATAACCAATTCAACGTCGTTTTGTTCAGGACAAATTGTGTCCAACTAAATCGATCCCTCATTTACAGGTGACGACATTTCGCTATTTTTCTTTGAGTGTGTGATTTGTGTAAGGTTGCTGAGCCAAATGCCATGGGCCACGTGCAATGCAATTGCAATATACGTCTTCGGAACCCCGGCTACAAGTGTCAAGGCCTGCTCTCCCCCTCCTCTCCAATCACCACGGCTCAGTGGGTTTTTTATTTTGTTGTGCTTGGTTTTTAGATTATTGAAAACGAAAGAAGAACCCTCGAGCGAATTGATTTTGAATAAACATGATCTGAGTTTGCAGTGGAAAATTTTAGATGACATTTTGAATGAGCTCCTATGGTAAATTATACGACTTTTACTGAAGTCGTATGAATTTGCTCGGCGCATATTATTTGATTTGTGATTTGTGTCTTTATAATATTTGTCTCTAAATTAACACGTCGTCGTTACCATGGCAACCGAACCTCTGGCTCTCAATTTCAAAATTAATATGATTATTGCGTCCTTGACATGAATTATATAATTGCCCGTAACTATGGAAATAATTGAGGTAGTTTTTTCAATATTACTGTGCAAAGAAAATTTCCTAAATATCTTATCGTGATGTCTATGTATAGTAATACTGGGTTCATGGTGGGGGTCTCAAAATTTAATGTGCAACACGAAGAATAAATTAATAAAACTATAATCCTATAACATTGAGGCTCTTATTTCCCAGAGAAAAAATGAACGCTTATCCATTGGCCAACATATGGTTCAATTAATTCCACAAAAGATACCCAAGGCTGAAATTAATTAGCACCTGTTGCTCAGGTGGATCTAGCTTTCAATGAAACAGCACGTACAAACACGACCAAGGATTTCTTTGTAAAAAGATGTCTTTGTGCATCGTTGGAACAATTCCTGTCTCGCTACACGAGTTGAATTTTAATCAATGGGAACTACCAAAGCATCTGATTGATGATTTGCATGTACAAGAGTGGTGGATTGTTATACTCCTTCGCATCTCTCCCTCTCATTACTTTTCAGTTATATATGTATATAATTGATTTACAAAATGTCACACAAGAACAACAATATAATTTATGTCACATGAAAATAGTATACTTATACATTGCAACGGTGCAAATTATGTCTCTGAAAAAAAGGATTTATCGGAATAGGGTGTAAATTTCATTACAGTTGTCAATTTATTTACATTTATCGTGTCCTTGCCTTTTGTTCACCGAGGTTCGATTTGAAAAGGCTGAATTTTATGCGTTGAGGAACAGTCACGAATGATTATGGTTTCGCATGGTTTTCTCACATAATATAAAATGGCACTTTGCACCCATGACACCCTTAACCTTGCGCATCTTTTGATTATCAATGCATGTAAGTTTCTTTTATGCTAAGCGCATAGAAATTTTATTTTATACTTGAACATTTTGCGCTATATAAATGAATAAATTATTATTAAATTATTATTAAATCATTGCTATTAACTTATTATTAGCATAGTTGTTGTCAGATTAATGATCCTACCCAAAGGCATTTATATCTGTCTTTGGTGGTTACCTGTTTGACTCAAAAGATACAGCATTGGCCAATCCGAAGGTAAGGTTCTTTTTACCCTTGGCTGACTATACATACCAACGAACAGTCTCTTATATCTGGACTTAGTATGGGGACCTTATAACCAAAGAAATTAATATTCGTGATTTATGGCCAGCGCTTTGAATGTTTTAATGGATATTGCGCTATACACAAAATGAATTATTCATTCTTGTGCATCCGTTGACATCACAAATTAATTTGATATTTATTTCTCCTTATTGAAGTTAGTAAACATGTATTTGACTCAGATGCTCAGTTTGATGTCAGAATGCGATATATATCATATTATGTATGCAACAATGAGAATTGAACGAGGAACTGTGTTCTGCGTGTCCAACACGTGACTCGACCGTGCCTTCGTATTCTCGATCATTCACCTTTCTTCTCCGACCTGGGAATTCTAAACTTCATATTCAATTTACATTTCACTCGTTTCCGGACTCTCTCAAATCATCCCTTTATAACTCGTCATCTAAAAGGGTGCCCACACACTTGTATTTCTAAATTAGCTCATTGTTATATGACATGTCAAGGTATGACATTACTGAATAAATAATTTTATGTAAAAAGAAAAAAAAAAAAAAGAAAAAAGGAAAAAAAAGTTTAGCAATCTGCCACGCTGCTGAATCAGACACGTGCAATGCACAACCCTATCATGCAATCCATTGATATAAGTATGTATAGCAATTCACTGCGATTATTACTAATACCAGACATATACGTTGTACATCCTCCAACCTTCCACTAAAGATGCCAGAGCAAATCTCAGAGCGTATAACGAATGTACGCCAACGATTCCACATTACGCAGCAAGTGCACCCTTGTTGGCATAATTACACACATCATTGGTACACACCACAAAGGCAGGAGTCATCATTATAGTAGTGCTTACTGTTCATTTCGTCATACATTCATTAGAGAGAATCAAGTAAATTATTATTGTATCAATTAAGTGCAAGTTAAACCAGGAAACACACAAATATATGCCTGCGGTGCAGATTCCAAGCTTTGTTTCATAGCTGTTCATCTTATTTCAATTTATTCTGAGTTTTGCATGAGATGCTGACTAAAGCGTTCTATGGAAACGTTCGCAAATCATTCGCCCTGAGGATGACAGGTTGTATTATGTGGTGAAAAGGAGTTTCAAAGCATGTAGCAGTTACTTGCAATAAAGGTGGCCGGAATTGTTCTCCTCGGTTTGTAGACATGTCAAGAGGGAGTCCATTACGTGACTTCCACCCGGGTATGAAGCACAGGTTATTCTTCATAGGTCCGCTCGAAGACTGCGAGGTTCTCAGAAGAAAAGGCCTCGGGCCAACATGTTGCTCGATCAATGACAGTTATAACCAGAGAGAATAACCTTGAGATCTGGGAGGAGACCTATGTACACAAAAGAACACTTTAGCCGATAAAATTCGGTTTCTCAAGAGAGTTGAGAGCCGAAATGCTGGTGTACCGATTTTGACAAATATGAATACGAATACAACGACACCCCTTCGTGTGTCTGCGTTATAACGTTGTGTTGTTTGGTGAGTTAAAGAGGACCTCTGATTGTTTTGAACTAGTAACGGATGATAGAGGGTGCATCCCAAAAGACAAATACGCCTTATGACTGACATAGTTTCAGACAATACGCTTGCTGTGAGGTAATTGCCAGATACTTCGATTTTGAGAGGTTTAAAATCCCGCTTTCTTCTCGCGTTCGATTTCATACCGTCGTGACGGCATAAAAGCAATTCTCCTATTGTTAACAATGGGAGCCGTTGAGTGAGCAGATCTTTCAGCATTTCTCATAAAAGAAATCTCACACTCATCTCGTTTCAAGCTATTGTGCCTGAGCAAAAAATTGGTATTTTAATTTTTCTTGAATATCATTCATAATTGACCAAATACTTCAAAAATGGTCTATCGTCACTTACAAAAGCCCATAGAATCGATCTAAAAAGGTTCCGAAATGAACAGAGATCCTCTTTAATGGTTAAGTGTTTACAAGATGATACACGATATGTGCTGACATCAAGCACTGCTTATGACATGAGCAAAAATGTTAATATTTTAGAAGAGAGAAGTTGTTGGCAGTTTTAAAAACATAATAATTACTATTAATAAGGAACGAAAGTTTTTCAGGTAGATTGTTAGTAATAAAGAAAGTCAGATGTTTTTTTTCAATTTTTCATCGCACACGACGGCCTTCAACTCTCTTTTTTTTCTCATACACGAGGCCCAATCAAGGAGTAAATCACCGAACATGCTACTGGCGGCTCCCACCAGGCGCCTTATTGTTCCTGGCATCTTCATTCTAGCCGCTCCTATGGCCTCATACATCTCACAAGCACAGATAAATAGCAGCGCACTCTGGGTGGTAGGTATGCAAAAGGCATAGGATGTGGAAAATTTGGTTAATGTGGAAAAGACAAAAACACCATGCTCTGATTGGATGGGCCTACCAAACACCTTATAATATTATACCAAAACAGCCTGCTCGCGAGTTCGGCCTGTTGATCATTTCGTCGTAACTCTGACTTCAGCTAATTGAGGTCGCAACTAGCACTGTTGTCTGAGCTGCTCTCTGATTCACTTGCGGTTGTCCAGCACATCAATATAGTCATTAGGGTATCGCAAATAGCACTAAGCATATGCACTGTTGCAAAAGTCGGTGTTATAACTGGAGAGTAGGTCTGGACTTCATCTGGTTAAAATTAACAAGCGAAAAATGGCTGTCTTGATTTATAATGTGTCACAAATGTATTTAATTAATTATGATAATATGATCATTATGATATTGAATTACGTATTGTGTAGGGCATACTGTGCGTAGGACATATTTGTAATAATCGTATTATGCGTTGTATTAGACTAATATTAGAGACTGCTTTGCGCCTGTATCATTCCAAAGAAGCCGTAATCCTGGAATACGATACCACATTAATCTACGCCTCATTTTATCAGTTCAATGTTCATTCTAAGTTCATTGAAATAGGCCTAAAACGTGAAGGGGTAGGGCGTGGCGGTTACGACATATTGTGAATCCAATATAAAGCTTAAGGCAGAGAGGGCACCTCGGCCAATCACATCATTCACATATCACCATCGCTTAGACAAATTCGGGAATAATGTGCACGCTCATTTGATCACGTAGCACATTAGTCAAAATACAACGATCTGTTACAATGGATTTATTTATAAATTCGTGGAATGGTTTATAAATTATATTATTTAATAAGGTGGCAAAATACATTGGGAATATTTTGTGTGCAATTCAGGTTAGTGATAGCGACCCTAAAGTTTCCACGAGCGCTTGGAGATAAAATTACACCGACTTCTAGAAAAATAGATGGCGTTAACTCCGTCTGTATTTTGCAATATGCCCAGACGGCATTTTGCTCAATTGACTTGCGTGATCCGACGATATCACAAATCTGGCATTGCAATCAGAACATGATAATTATTATTCGCCGATATCGCCAGAAAGCCTGAAGCAGCATGTCTGCCACGGTGTGATAGTAGTCATCTTGTTTTAGAGGCCACACCCTAACCCCTGAGGCCTCAACTGCACGAGTGAATACCGGAATCAGCCCCTGGGCAGACACCCACTCCAGGACACACTCTCCTCGGGTCTCTGCTCCTGGGAAGCTTTGTTCTATTTGAGTTGCCTTGGAGTCTGATCTTTCAAACATATACACATAAACTACGTTCAAGGCGATTTTAACTCGACTTGACTCGATTTTACTTCTACCCTTGCAGGCTTTGGAAGCAAGCTATCATGGGAACTGTGCACGAACCCCTTTGAGTGAGCAGTTTGTTTGCCTTTGGTCGACTTTTAAATATAGTAAATGACTAAACATGGAATTGCACTACGAACACAGGAAAATATTACCCTCTCGACCTTACGCAGACTTATTTTTATGGCTGCAGCTTGGCTATTTGGGGTTTATGGAAATTCCGCATACGATCCATCTGAGAATAAAATCGTAGATTAAGATGAATGGCATCGCTATTTGGTGCATCAAGCAAGGAGGGTGGGGGAGGGTGCTCATTAATCATAGGTATTAGGTACACTTGACCACTCAAACTCTTCAACATTTATCTCATAATGTGTTTGGTTGGTTATAATTTGGTCGTATCGAAAATTTTGAGAAGAAAAATAAATAATTATTATGGTTTATAAAAAAGGAAAAGAAGAATTTGAGATGGTTTGTTCTGATGATATGTGCTCCGAAAAAAAGTGTCCATTGCAATTGCTGACGAATGACCTCTGTGATGTGTGTTTTAGATGACGTGATTAATTTATGCTTTGCATTGTCTGACTTTACTGTATTTATTATATACATTGAATATTATTTCAATATTATAAACAAAGGATAATTGGGTCAGCCTCTGTCATTAATGGATTGAAGAAAACTGAAACGCTGAAACCATTGCTCCACATTCAATTTGACCCTATAATTGTTTTGGTTTGTTTCTCTCTAGGACGATGGATAATTGTGCAACATCAGCGAGACAGAGACAGAGGCAGAGAGCAGAGAGGCAGAGAAGGGTGACAGAAATCCCTATCCTGCATTTAATAATTACAATCAATGCCAAACTCTCAAAGCTGCTTAACTAGTCCAATCTAGGAAAAATTGGAAACACAAAGCATGACATGTAATTAGAAATAGATGAGTCATTATATTTTCTGGTGCCATAAACTGCATGCTGATGGATGAGATGGAAACCCTCCACTGCTCACCATTGGTTCTCACCGGGATGATCTCGCATGAGAAATGACCAGCGCGTGTTGTCCATCATCGTATGGTGTCCATGTCATGTCCATTTGTCTCGTAATCGTCGTTGATGTCACGTGGGCACTGAGAATGGATGATGTTTTGCGATAGATCAGCTAAAGGCAATTTCTTCATGGCAAAATAGCTGACATCTCTCGCAATGGATACTAATGCTTTTCGCTGAAAACATTAGTGTAAAAGCATACAATTTACTGTATTATATTTTGGTCATAAAGCATGGTATTAACAAAGCTTGCCTGTCAAATTGGGCGGTTGATTCTTTGTCGACACAAGCGTATACATACGTCATAAAGTTTTCCGCCAAGGCTTGAAAGCTTCTTGTAGAATTTCCTTATACTGTGTATAAGGAAATTCTATTATATAAACACTCAGCTATATAATAAGCACAGAGTTTCTTAACGACAGCTTAACCAGCAATTACGTCTTTGACATGTCCGTCATATATATGTGTACGTGCTTGCGTTTTCAAATACACCTCAGAGAAATTATATTAGATTAGTTTAATTGGAAAAGGCGATTGATTTTAGCTCGCAACGACCTCAATCGGTTTTGCTCGATAAATCAGTGAATGAGAATGTGAACGGAATGAACCAGGATGTAATAAAAGACACACATTCCTCAAGTTGAACCTATCATGGCAAGAATCAGAACGTGTCAGGGTGTGACGATGGCTCCTGGGACCAACAGCAAGGCTCGGGTCACCCAAAGATCTTGAAATTATTCCCTTCTTTTTTGCAATCTGCGAGGAACTACTAACAGTTACCGCTGCAAAAGTGAAAGGCGATTTGGAACATTGTACGCACCAGTCTAACCACCAACATATATCTTGGCCGAATTCTCGTTTAAGACGGGTAGGAAGCAAATGACAAGGCTAGACCTTTCTTCAAGCTTTGACGCCGATTTTCAATGCTTTTCATTTCATCACCCACACCTACCACAAATATTCGGCCAAACATCTGCGTACACAAAGATCAACTCAACCTCGAGTAAAACGAAACTACGACGTACGAGGTCCGAATCCGAGCATTGAAGCGTTGAAGGGACCAAATCACTCTCACTGAATACGAGTTGACCTCAATTGTCTGGCTTAATTGCACATTCATCATAGTTACAGATTACTCCTCACACTCTTGAATAAAGTGTCACAGTTTAAATTGGGAGTTCAAATACAAAAGCAAAAAAGCACACAACATGTAAATGTAAAAAGTTAGATGACTTCGTCGCAACCCAGATTGGCACACAGCGTTGCAATCACGGCTACTGAATAATTCGTCTCACATCCGTGGGACGCAGCACCAACATGTCATTTGCGCCTTAAACTATGAAAGGGTGTTGTTGTTTTTTTCCTCTTTTTTTACCATCATTGCATTATTCATCATCTGAATCGTTATCACGCACTTATCGCACACGGCCTTTAGTCTTATCAAAACCATATCGGGTTCTCCGATCGCATCGGTCTTTCGTCTGATTGGTAAAAGTTTACGCTTCAATCTACTCGGAACGATCAAATCAGATCCGGGGCATTGATCGGGGTTTCAGCGCAGAAAGGTCAAAGTGTGAAAGTGATGCCAACAGTTAACACCCACATATTCATTTCACTAAAGCAAACTTATATTCTTGTTAAAAATGAAGTTAAGTTATCATTTATAAATTATTCATTATTATTACTCGTAACGCTCAACGAAATTATAAACAAAATTGTCGAAGAGGTAGCAGAACTTAAAACTTTCTACTCATTGAGATCGATTAATATAATATAACATAATCAGAGAAGAGCTTGAGGAACCCCCTCGTTTCTTAAAATTGATTGATGATGATCCTCATGGAAATCTTGTGAATTAGGTATGAGATGAGCAATGTGAATGACTTGAAAAGAATAAAGCATATTTCAGAGGAACGCAGCAGGGGAATCAGGTGCAATGAAGATTTGTCTGAGGAAACGCGTTGAGAAAACGCGGTTTAAAACATTCGTTTATGATTCAATCGACCATTGGCTCTCCGGGCACAGATGAGCTATTGCGTGGGATAATACCACAGAACACCCGCGTGGTTTTCTGAAGCCTACACCGGATGTAGCAATGGGATCAGGAAGACAGTGTGTGCAAATAAAGATCAGAAAAGGGCAGCCAAGCAGGAAACCAATGCCCATTCGCCTATCTCCCATTGAACACAGCGTCGTTCCGTGTCCAGCTTCCCTCAGTCGATGATATTTTTTCGGTTGCAAAGGCCAGCGCATAAACATTGCGGAAAGAGGGTACAAATAACCCTCCGTACGATTAGCAATGTGAACATGGATATACGATTGGTAATGTGAACATGGATATACGATTGGCAATGTGAACATGGCTACGATTGGCAATGTGAACATGGCACAAGACAATGTCTCGCCAACGCATCACCCATAGCTCTCATATTATTGCAGTAATTATTTTCATGCAAATCGATATTTTGTTGACATCAGTCCATAATATAGAAATAGGTAGCGAACATTTACGGTGTATAGGTGATTACCTTATTTTTCTGTGGCTATAACTATGCATGACTGAAACCACAAACAAATATATTTCCTTTTGACGTTTAAGAGATATTCACGAGGAACAACCTGATTTTCTTAAGTATAGCCAATCATTAACTGACTTATCTCTTTCGTAAATATTCCTACAATCAATGTATCGTTAATCGCACACAATTGCAGGCAATTAGTGGATGATGAATGCCCCATTATTACTCTTCCTGATTGCAGGTCAAATCCTTGACCTAACTGACTGTCGAGTGGGATCGCGAGCCTCTTCAAGGCTGCACACAGACTGATCTGATCTTAAGATATTGCGTGGTGGCAATCGGTGCTCTGGGCTGATTCGGGTTTAATTCCATAAACTTGAACCCGCCCCCACCCCTCCGTCTTGCCAGTCCACAAACAGCTGAGTTTTTCAAGTTCCAGTCTTTTCTATTGGTACGGCTTTCCGCTGCGTACATGTACATGGACGAGCTCATTCGTGTGCCACCAAAGTCATCAGTCAGCCACTATCCTCGATACAACAGTGTTATAATAAGACCGCTGGAAACTAGTTATCCACAGATGCGATACCGTAATCTTCTCGATCTTCATAGCCTACGGTTTCGTTGTGACCAATCTCTCGTTTGTAGAACAAGGCCAATTGCTGACAACAAACTTGTTTCTAGGTCGATGCGCAAAAACAATCCAATGCGAGGCTGACCTTGGTGGATTGGTTCACTGTTTGAACAATCATTTAAGATGCAAAGCGCTCCTGCACCCTGGCATGTCGTTACAAATTATCGTTAGGCTCCATTGTTTGAAGCCATCGACTATAAATTTTGCCTCAGGGCTCTGTCCGTTCCCGTTAGGCTTCCTCGTTTCTCTGACGAATGACGACCGTTTCACTCAGTATAATTATGTGCGAATATCAATAGATCCATTCGCGAGCAATGTCCATTATAATCTGAATCAACTCAGCTGCCGTTCCGCAATAATTCGAATTAGTGCATATTAGTTCCGCGACAAGAGCCTGAATATCAATGCGTCTAGACACCATGTGATATACATTCCAGATATACCGATTTCCGAAACCGTTATAAAACTACAATATCTGGGCGGCGGCCAACTTAGCTGTTTTTGCGATATCCGATATCCAGATTTTCACTTGTGAGTTGAGCAATTGAAACAACATGTTGATTCATTAGCATTTTATATCAAATCAAATTCTTGTATATTGTTATATTATTACGCATCACATGATTATAAGTACCAATGTTATCGAACCCGGAAGAGTAGGTGGAGAGATAACATCGAGGGATGAGAATGGATGAGATTACCGCAGAGCATTGACAGACTTGAGCTGCCACCGCATGCGTTCGGATATCATGCAGCTTGAAGAACCGGTCATTTAGAAAGTGCATTCAGGGGTTGAATCATAAATTAATAGAATATAAATATTAACATCCTATATGCCATCAAGCAATTATTCCGTGTCATGTCATCGTGTATGTCTGAATTTATTCTCCTTCAACTTGTTCTCTTGTGCGCCGTTCACGTAAGTGCGTGCGGTCCGTGCGGGCGGGTAAGATTTCCCATTGCACCTCAACATGTGTCTGTGGACCAATCGGATGTTCTCGTTGCTCTGAATCACCAATAACATCGATCAATCCGGACACCGATGGCGCTAATGACTCGTACGCATGTCCTAATTTGAGGTCAGAATGAGACTAGATGACACGTATTGTGATATTTTTCACTAGATTACGAAACCTTTAAGGACATTATTTATATGTCTCTTTCGGCATACTTAAATATTCAATAATGCCGTTCTGCGTACTGGATATTTATCCTTACTTTTCAATTGAAGTTTCTGAACAGGAAATAAGTGGCCAGGAGAGTCGTTCAATTGATCACAAAACCATCACACCACTTTTATAATGATATTAATTAATGCTTATTGATAAATTATCGTTTTATTGGATTGAAAACATATGCATCAGGGTGCGCTTGGGCCGATATATTATATAAAACACAGGAGGAAGGTGTTTCAGAAGAAAAATAAAACCTTTTTATTCACTCATGCATGCCCATGAAAAAAAGATATGAACTTTGTATACCTTTATACTTACATAGACCTATACGCACACACAAATGTAGAACCAATAATGAATTGAAGATGATTAAACACTATCAATAAGCATGAATATATTACGAAGATAACAAATTGAATCATTAAACATTACGCTGTGGGTCGAGACTCTTATGACAAGTCCACAGAAACGCAGCCGCAAAACGATGTGAACGTACAAACAGAAACTGTGTGCATTAATTGCATTAGATAATATTGTGGGCGAGCAGGAATTAGGAATAAGATATCATCAGCTAGAGGCTGTTGTGTATTTACGATTCATCTCTCCAGTTGTCGGTATTTCCTGTGGATGACCACATTCGTCTTTATAGTTAACAGAACGATCAGCATTGAGCGAAACCGAGAGAACCGATGAGGGAAAAGGCATATAGTTCTTGTTCCTCTCACTGTTTCTCTTGCTGCGTGAGTGGCGCCACTGGTCGCTTTTGGTAGCAAGTCGACCATTTTGGTCTGTGCTTGGTTTTTGGTTCTTTGTCTAAATTCTAAAGTGCCATTCTGTCCACGCCTGTGCTATTGGATCCAAGCAAAATGGGAATACACAGCAATAATATGACAGTCATTCGATTGCTGTGGATGAGATGGACTCTCCCAATAGTCCGATGAGGTAAATCCCCAGGGATGCACACGGGAATGATATTCAGCGAATTGAGCGATGATATGACTCCCTATGCTGCTCAGGGTGATTGCTGGATGGCAATCGGGGTCACTGATATCTTCTAAATTACTAAAAGGACATTATTCAAATAGAGATTTCCATATTTTGACATCTTCCTCCGTACTACACCTGAATGCTGTGTTTTCCCTCGCTTTAAAGTGAACAGCCAGCGAGATATGCCTCGTGGGCTTTGTTTAATGCGACGGGCACAGCCACATGCCCTTCGCCCGTGATCTTTGGCCATTGCGCTGTCCGTCAACCATGATCCTCTGTTATCCTCAAGTGGTTGATTCAGCAACTCACATTTTCCCATCAAAAGAACACTGTAAAGAGGTGAGTGCTATATTCGATGCCGCATCAATTCCACTGCCATATACACCAAATGAGTTTAGCACATTGCACACGCCGAAGAACAACCCACCAAAGCATTCATCAATAGTGAAATCGCAAATCGGATTCAATGCTAAAATGATTGTTTCTGGCCAAGCGGATTGGGGGTTCGTCGACCGAATATTTTATGGGATACTGGGGGGCGGGAGGGGGGGGTGAGCAAAGGCTGTGTGGAATGCACCAAGGGGTTTCAATGTGGGTTAACCACCTCGCATTAACCACCCCAGAACGGCGATCCAGGTTTAACTGAGATAGCACTCTTACTGAATGTCACCAACATAATCGTAATATGCAATCATGTTAGTCGTCTTTAACTCACAAAAGGCTTTAAACCAAACAAGCATTTCAAGTGAAGACATGACGAAACTGGAAACCTGGGTGTCACCCCGAAGGGATATCCAATTGTCACAGCTTCAATTAGGCTCTCATCATCCGCTGGGGTTATGGCAGCCGTGATGGATTGCCCTTTTAGTTTCAATCTTATGATGAGGTAGACTACATTTCTTTTATGGGCGCTTTGTCAGTTCATCTGATCCTCTGTATCCGTCGTGACCATTGGCTTCATTCTAACCAGTGGAAACTGTTCTAATTTAATTGATGAATATGCCCGGTCTGATGACATTCGAACGCAGATAGGGGGACCCATGCTACATTAGCGCATCGTACCTGTATTGCACGAATCGAACGAGAGATTTTATAATTCAATGGATTACTTGAAGATCATTGAGCTATGATCCAATCGACAGGAAGCGTAAATCTGGTTTACGATGGTGTGTAATTAATCTTTATCTGAACACTTGGGTGCGTTTGCCCAAGTTCGAGCATATAATATTAGAAGCACAATGCCGGCAAGCTCCCACAATACACCTTGAGTTTGAGTGTTGATCATTCTGTGTCTTTTCTTCTCACGAGGGATGATCAATTCGATCTTCTTCCTCGCTTTGGAATCCCACAGGACACATAAACGACTTCCCAAGGTTGGCATCAATGTTGTTGACAGAGCGCCTAAAAGCATGTGATTGATACGAAACCTACGAAACCATGAGAGAAGGGTGGTGAAGCAAATCTGATTTGTTTACAGGGAAAGAAAAGGTACGCAGTGTAAACAAGCACTGGTGCTCGTGAATTGAATGTGGAAATGATTGCCACAATCGGACTACAATGAATTGCAAGGTCGTGCATTATCATCGTCATGATAAACTGAGGAGGGAGGGATCCTTATGCATCCGGCAAGTGAAAAATCGCCACACTGGGCTGCGCCTGCGCTCTGCTCAGATAAATCGTGATAATCTGACCCTTGAGATCTGTCGATGCGTGCTATTCGTCGTTTTGCAGTGCCATCTGATCGATCAAAGACAACGATATGCTACCTTGAACTAGTATTATTGTCTAAAATCGATTTTGAATTGGCGTGTGAATCAGGAGTCGAAATGCTGATCCCTGCTCGTGCTCCCTGATTACGTAACTTTCTAGAAAATTATGTACTTGCAATTTTCATCTGGAAAAGCTAACCTATATTCAAAGTAAAATTTCAACTTTCTGTGATAACTGATAACACTTTCTATGTTAGGCCGAGAATATTTTGAATAAACCGTGCATGCAACAGTTTACCATCTCATAATTATTCGCATTTCTTTTCAAATTTAGTTTTTTTTAAGTCATACAAATATTATAATCAGAATCTGGCTTTTTCTTTTAATGTTGATAATTTTTGTAGGTGGTCCTCATTTAGTGGATGCAATGGACCATATCATCATCCTTAAATGAATTCAATTTCATCTTTTGACTAGTGTAAGCCAGCTCATTTTATAGGTTCACCTGTCGAGCTGGTCTTGTTGTTTTGAAGTGGGTGAAGTTGAATAAATAATTATAATTAATATATATACAATGCACAGTGGGACACGGTGCTCGGTCTTGTGTAGCTGCATACTTCAGTTCATTATTAAGATATAATATCTTAGAGTCTTCGTTTGCAACCGGTACTCTTTAACAGTGTGGGTTTTCATCTGTTATGAATGAGGAAAATGAGGAAATGAGAGTTCTTTCTCCAAACAAACAGCATAATGTCAGACATGGACATCATTGTCTGGGTATTTTTAGACTGACCAGATGAGTCGATGTCCACAGTTCCATTTTTTATCTCCTTTCGGCACAGTGACTTCATTTATTGGTCACAAAAGAACGATATGAACACATCCACGTGACGTCGGATTCAATTTCGTCCTTCTTGGTGATATTTCTGGTGTGGATCGGCAACACTGAATAAGATGAACAAAACCCTAATTATGTTCCAAGTTTTTTGCCATTTGGCGAATCGGTGGAGATCGTCCAAGCGTGTCATGCCTATAATTATGTACTGCGGATGATGATTGAGTTGCATCTGTTGGCTGAGCCCTGATCATTTGAAATGGAATCACAAATTCCACTGCAATCGTCGCTGTACATACCTTGGGGAGAATATTCGCCTGTGGTTTGGTGTTCCCCATACAACGTTTGAATGTTGTTTCGTTCTCACTGGGATTGAGACTTCGTACCGCGACAACCAAGGAAACTTCGAATTCGGTTCAGTAAGAGAGAGTAAATGGTTGAAACAAAACTCATTAAGGGTCGTGAGACGTCTATAGGTTCAACACGGCTGGTGGTTATAATTATGGGCTTCATGACACCCTCAAGAAGACAGTACATCCAGAGAAGATTGTGCTTCCAGGATTGTCACGTTCTAACTCACAATGGGTTGGGCGAAACAGACGCCATGCCTTGGGAAGCTCCTTGTCGGCCTATATTTTATGATTCCATGCGTGCCTAATTTCACAAGTAATTTTCAATCCCAGCGTAGGACTTCTACTAGGCTTTTTTATATTTTTTACAACGTGTATAATTCTTCTGATACCCAAAAGATGTATTTAAATGGGGATGTAGATATATATTCCATCCACGGAATGATAACACTGCTATCTACCAAGTAGCAATTATTTGTAAACAAGGCAGAATAATTCCGATGCCATCGTCTCAATTCCGAATACTAATCCGAGGTGCTGGCCATCAATCAATCATGTGTCATCGAAGGGTGAGTCCGGGTCGACGGTGGTTACGAGGCCATTGAGGAGTTGCACCATTGTACGCGGAATGCCGTGGGCTCATTAGGGTTGATGAATGATAAAGAGGACAATGGCTAGAGAAGACCACTCATCCGTCATCCGAATGTTGACATTGCGGATAAGAATTCAATATGCATTGACCGGGTGACCAGCAATTAGCAGTGATGGTCAACGCGGTGCAATGTCATTTAGCCTCATCCTGACCATCAATGTTTGCACTGGAATTACCTTTGATGGTGAATGGCGAGTGAGGATAGCTGCATCATCACCGCTAATGGACTAACCGCTATGTATAAGCAATTGATGATGCCGTCCCCTCATTGACAATCAACATAGACTCACATATGACGATAAAATCATATAAATACTGGTTTCGCCATCCTGGTAAAGTTGCATGTTATAATGATCGTTACGACGCCTTCATTCTTCTTCTTCGACGTTCACACCTCACCAATGATTATTTTAATGTCGAATCATCAACAGGACGAAGGCAGCAGTGCAATGGAGGATGATTCTGTTTAATGGATGATAACATGATAACATGATGGGGTTTTACGACTCCACCCAAACCATTCGGATGATACGGGCGCCAGAACAGAAGGCCTGGGACCGGAGTCTCCCCCTACTCTTATTGATAAATCCCAAGAGTTCTTTATTCTGCATACCACCATAGACACGCAATTTGACAGCACTGCAGTCTGTTTAATGGATGAGCAGGTGACAATTTATATATGAAAGAAACTAAAGTCATTGAGTTTGGGCCCCCCAAAAATGACTCCACAGGTCTGCTCTCAACAATGTCCCAACCCAGACTCTCTTTCCCTCGACACCTCCTCCGTGTTTCGCCAAATCTGGTCACTGGAGAACGTTGATTGCAGGCCTGGAAGGGTCGGGTGGGCTGGTGGTATTCATTGTTCGGACAATTTGCATACCACATCATTGATCTTGTGAGCACTCACATATTTTACTGGAGAAGAATAGCTAACATATCAATGGTGTAGCATAGTTCGGGGTGTTGTCACCAATTTTATTGTCTGTTATGATCAGTGAAATATATTCAAGTTGGGTGTCACCCTGTGGTTGGCACTTTGAGTTAAGCCCTCAGCCTCACGGCCGTTGAAATTAGTCCTCTCGTACATTGTTTCAAATCTGTTATTTTGTTTCAACTGTTGACAAAATTAATGGGTCTAATGGAGTTTAAATCTGGTCTTTATAACAGCAAAATCCAAGCTTCCGATTTATAAATGCACCAAGATGCACTTCATCGTGTTTTCAATGTAATACAAGATGACCGCTATACAAGATGGCCACTATGCCGATCCTTTCTACTCGAGTTCTGATTCGTGCGTTTTAGTGATTTTCCCCCAAAAAAAATGTTGCAATGGTAAGAATCAAATTGTGAATTTTTGTACCAAATTATGAGCTCCCTGATTTTTTTTTTTTTTTTTTTTTTTTTTTTTTTTTTTTTTTTTCTCGAAACATTTCTTGTGTTCATCGCTACTCGGTCTTCATTGGCATGTCATATGTAATTTTAACTACCTCCTTTGAAAAAGACTTAATCGACTTCTGGAACGGGATCGAGGCTGATCCAAATACATAATTGCTCGTACACCCGGCTATGGTTTGTAATGTAATATTTATCCAACTGAACAAGACAATTCAGTAGACGGCTCCACATGCAGCTGAATAGCCTTATTCTGGTCGCTTAGCAACAACCACAGCTCAGCGAGATCACCGATTCCAACCCCCCAATTCCGGGACTGACTAAAGATGGCGGTTTCTAAGGAGACCAGCGGAGGTCAAGGACAATTCGGTATATGTCAACAGTGCTGGAAACAGGGGCTCAAAAACCTCAAAAGAAGGACATAGAGAAGGTTTCCTCCTCGAGGAAGGGGACTACTTCTGCCAATTAAGCCGTGCTTGAATAGACCTCACAGAAGACAACACGCCGAGAAATCATTTGGAAGGAAGGAGAACTTCTCCCGAGATTGTCCCGCCGTGGAACAGGATCGTTAACCCCAAAACAGGCATCTTTGTCTGGGAAGTGACCTGGTTTCAAGCATGAACTCGTCTGCTGTCGATTCAGTACAATATGAAAGTACCTAATGGATCTGTACCTGAGAAGGGCACATTCTGACGCCGCTGTTTCATGTAATGAAACCACCTCACACATGTATTTGATATCATCAATAAATATTTCACACCAAATGTGCGAGTGATCCTTTCAATCAAACGAAGGCAATACAGTGCAGATGATTTAATCACAGAGGAAAGCACCTACCTGGTAATTGTGACGCCCACAGTTAGTATTCAATCAAGGTGCGTCACGTACATGTCAATAGGAGCTGATCAGGAAGCCCTTAAATACATGACTTCTGACACTCACTACTTTACCCCAGCCGACCTTCTGAGGTAATAGATAGACCCAATTTTACGAGGGAGACATTTTTGCCCGCCACCCATATCCCTCTCAATGAGCGGCACTTGTAGGCTCCTAGTTATACTGTTAGCATCGGGGTCTGAATCGTTTCCACGAAACTGCTTGGCATTTCCTTCCACTTGATCTGAACATTAGTCATGTACCAGCGATGTGTGACATTGACCTTGGATACCATGCCCTTGAGACTACCACGGGCCGTGTCCTCAGTCGCATCCAATACATCACAGCCGCTGGCAGATTCTGAATTCAGACGTCTGTTGCTCCCATGATTGAATCTGCATCCATCAAACTGTCGTCGCAGGGTGGGGTGGGGTGGTTGTTCAAAAAATCCGCTGATCTGCTCAACAGTTGCGAGATTACTTAGATATACGTATTACAATTCTCTATACACAGCGATCATTTCGACGGCATTGGAACTTTGACATATTGAGATCATATTGCATCGTTCTGCATACAAAGGTATAATGATTTTATGTTGAAAGATGCAACCCTCAAGAATCAACGAGAACGATTATTCTGTGATTAAATGTCACATCATCTAGGGCTGCGATTATTCGGCACGGAGAAACAGGACAAGCTCCCGTGTTGTTTTCAGTCCAATTCAATCATTCTACTGATTGTTTTCGGACAAAAGAAACGTTTCACCTGTCTGAATAGAAGGACACGACTAAAGCGAATGTCCAGAAAGGCGGTGGCTACATGGTCAAGGGGGTTATGTAGGGTCTTCGACCCGAATTCAAGGTACAACTATACAGATCATTAATATTTCAGTCAATTATAAGGAACCCTTGACCACGTGAATTGTGTTCTTTTTTTTTTTTTCTTTTTTTCTTTTTCAAACTTCATACATGCAGTTCCTTATTAGCTCTGAGTGGAAGTAGCTCTCCTGTTTCTAATTCAAGCGAAAGATCAGTACTCAATATAAACCTCCAAATCTACATTTATACAATCAATAATCAACAAGCGATCTTCGAGATCTACTATTTTCTCGTTTTTATTTCTCTTAACCAACAACTTCATACTGACCTCTTTTGAAATAGAAATTGCCATATCTATCCTATGCTGTAAATAATTTCCTTTGATAAAATGTTCCCTATTTGTTTCTGTTATTTTCTTCTTGTATTTTTTTTTTTTTTTTTTTTTTTTTTTTTTCAGATATGACCTCGCAAAGTTGGCTGGTGGTCCTTTTCTTACACGGCATCTTTTTTCATAAAATAAACGGGCGTTTATGCCCCTGAAACACATCACACACTCTTCTCAATATTACCACAACTTTCATTCATGATTAGGTAAGTTTTATTCACCATCAAGGACCTCTAGGCATGTTATCAAATAAAATTCACGCTGATTTATTCCACTGGTTCCCTGGTCATATATATATATATAATAACACAGGCACAAACCGATGACAGAATGATGGTATCTCATTGGCTGCTATTTATAGTAACATTTAGTCAACTGATCGTATTCAGAAAATACTGTGAATTCATTTTTACTCACTCATCATAACGCATTTTCGGGGATTCTAGGCTGCTGTACTCAACAGCTCTTTAGTGGTGCAATATACGTGAGCCAAAGCCTGGGAGAAGTTGCATAAGACCCTTGGGCACATGTTTCAGTGGAAGTTTTCACGGGAACAGTTCAAGGATTCCTTGTGTCGGTGTTTTCTGAAACAACGTGAACGTTATGAGTGGTCCTTTCTTGACATGAACAATCCCTTGAATATTCATAGTGTGTTGTGTTTTAGAACTCTCTAAACACTAAATTTATAATGCATAGTTACAGTCCCGATCCTCAATAGACGGTGACATCAGTAGCTCTGTCTGAAGTCAATTACAAGTCCATGACACTGAACACCAAAAGAATCATAGAGCACTCAAGAGTGATTCATAACGGATCAAAGATTTTCAGAGGCCGTGAAATCCATGCATCATAACGCATTCAGCATTCAGGCGTGATATTAGTGCTTCATAACGCTTACAAGAATAGAAGGATGAGGTAGAGAAAGAAGGGATTTTGTGTGAATGCCAGCCAGGGTTTAGGAGAAAAAGACTGACTGATAAAAATTTGTGTATTATGGAGCGCTTGATAGAGGTGTCAAGAGAAAAAGGAGAAGAGTTCAGAGGAGAAGGGAGAGGGTTGGACCCCAAAATACATGCATTGCTGAGAAAGCTGTATACAGATAACCAGGTGCGATTTGTCTTGAATAATCTGGAAACTGACTGGATGAAAATTGATGGAGGAGTCAGGCAAGGGTGTCCGCTGTCGGCAGTTTTGTTTAATATATACATGGCAGACGTGGCGAAAGTGATAGAGGACTCACTGGATGGAGTGGAGATCAGGAAGTATTCGAGAAATGGACCCGAAGAGAAGATGGTGATAAACGAGCTTCTCTATGCAGATGCCATTTGCTAGCTGTCAAGAGAGGCGTATGGACTAGAACATACTCAACAGGGTGAATCTTGTGCTGGATGAGAATCAACGGGAAATGTTGGTGAGAGTGAGAGGCCCTTTTGGAGGAGGTAAATGGTATGCTGGAGAGAAAAAAATAGTGGAGAAAAAAAGAGACGCGATACTTAGGTATGGAGATTGTTGGAGGGGTTCAGGGTGGAATACGATCGCTTACGTGAAGAGTGGAGATGTGCCATAGAGTGGCGGGTCTGGTGAAGTTGCGGCGAAGAGGTCGGGGAGTCGTTTCTTGATTGGGATGGAAGGATGGAAGAGTGGAGTGGTCAGCCGGATCATGTATGGAGGAGGAGCCCTTGTTTGGAAGGTAGAGGAAAGGAATCGACTAGAAAAGAAGCAGACAGCATTCGGGAGATGGCTGTGGAAGGCTCATCCAAGTGTGAGGAATGCATGCATTCAGGCAGAGAGTGGATGGAGCACATTCAGTGAGAGTGAGAAAGCGAAGATGGGATATGTTAGAAAGATCTACGTAGGAGGAAGCATGGTGGCGGAGGTGGGAAGAGGAGTTTTACTCGAGATGGGGCTGAAGTCGGATTGGTGGAGGGCGGTCAATCGTATAGCCATGGAATACAACCTCGATGGGGTCTACTATATGTTAAAATATAGAAGGCTGTCTGCAGAAGGAAAACGATTGGCCAGAGTTCCGGATGGATGGGTAGAGGAAATTGCGAAAGAAAAAATGGAGAGGAAGGTTAAGCAAAGAGAGTTGGAGAAGTGGAGAGGAAAATTGAAGGATACAGAGAGGACAAGAAGATATGCAGAAGAGAGGAAAGACATGAGAATGGAGAGGTACGCTGATGGTGGAGATGGGGCCAGAGTGTGCATGATGGTCAGAGGAGATAGTCTGCTGGTGAGGGCAAGTGCAAATGTGGCGTGGAGATACAATGAAGATGAAAGGAACTATGTGTGCGGCGAAGAAGAGACGGAGGAGCATGTTTTATTTGAATGCCCATTGTACACAGGACACAGGACACAGGACTGAATGGAGCAGAGTGTGGAGGATGGAGAAGGGGCAGGAAGATCCAATGAACGGATTCCTGGGAGTTGAAGTGCCGCCAGAAATGGACTGTTTAATTTCTAGAAGTGTGGGTGCGATATGGAGGGAAAGAGAGAAGCATGAGAGGGAAAGGGAGTAGGGGGAACAAATTGGGAACCAAGAGTTATTCCGTTTTTTGTGTTTTGTTTTTGTTTTGTTTTTTTGTTTTTTTTTTTTTTGTTTTTTTTTTTTTGTTTTTTTTTTTTTTGTTCATTTGGGCTTCTGCCGTTGTGGGTTTTAAGCGTCAGTGCAATTTATATATTTAATTTGTTCTATTATTTACCTTTGTG
>KB294622.1:93481-112698 GCA_000328365.1 Capitella teleta | reverse complement strand
GGAGATATAATGCTAATTAGGCGTGACGTCAGTCGCTGTGATGAAACACCGAGTTCCCCATCTTTTACAATGGGCCTCGTCATATCACCGTGTCCTGCGACTAAACCCCTTGATATTTTTTTTATTTTCTTTTCGGAAATAGATAGAATAATCATTTTGCCACCAGTCAGGCGCAAACAAAAAATATTTTTCGCTATTTTTCTTATTTTAACAAGCGATTTTCTATGACACCTACCACGATTCTCATCCTGAAACAGTAAAAAGGTCAGCCAGAGTGCACCACGCATGCGCTTTCGTTTCGTAAACAACAAAGATGTCCTTTTATGGCGAAGATGCTCTGCTCTGATTGGCTGAAATCGATAGCTTCACGAGGGGAACGGGACCAATCAGCCATCAGCCAAACCAAGCCATCAGCTGACGTTTGCCTCCTATACTTTGCAATGGAAGCCATTCTCCCATAGGCGCAATGCTAACCCCGATATTCGGAATGCATTATTTCCTTACGCTTGCATCCAGGCAGGGTGTTCTTGGCACGGAATGCTATCAATTGGTGCTATGAGTCAATAGAACATCACTTAAAATTTAGTTCCCCATCCCTTTAAGTATAGGGGCCTATACGGAAGCGATTGACAGGCATGCGTATATAGAACACACTAGCTACTAGACGATTTGAGCAGCCCTCACAGCCGCCGCCAAAGCTACTATTTCAGAGATATATTTTAGCCGTGAAAAGCTATGAAACTCCTGCTGGATGGAGTACATGTATTTCAATACGAATTGTGCTCCTAATTTGTTTGAATATCCAGGGATGATGTGTAAGGTCATTAAACCATGCAGTACTAGCAGATGTCATTGGGAAACAGTTGGATTTGATTCCAATCAACCCGCTAACACAGCATAGTTTGTAATTACTTCAACAACTACAAAGGCCCCAACAAGCAATATTCAATGACATCACTACGCTGAAAGAAGCAACCCACCTAGAAAAAAGCCGACTGAGTGAAACCGTTTTGCACTTTACCTACGAAATGCTCGTATAGGATTGGGAAAGAAGATTTCTTATCAAACGAGAGAAACCCATGCAACATAATAATTGTAATCAACTTGATTACTCACAAAATAGAGGCAATCATATGCATTGTGAAGCATTCAGGGTTGGATGCTGACTTATCAATCTGTCAAATAGCCACAGAGAATGCTAAAGCAACGGGTCATTACGGTTGCCAGAGTAATCAACAAAGACACCGACCCAATGTTGCTGTTATGTAATCAAATTAATCCTTCTATCACCAATCCCATTCAACTTGAATCGGCAAACTAACGTCAGCCAACAAACCAAATAGGGCCTCATGGTATGGCAAATACAGACAATCCATAAATCCTTGAGAATGGATGTCTAGAAACAGCTTCACCAGCTAGCTTCCGCCAGGCAATTCTCGTTTGTGATAGCACATCAACACTTTATGTTTATGGTATAGGAAAGAGGGCATCTTTCAAACTCATCATGACAAATCAAACACTCTGTGATCTGGCTGAAATGTTTTTCTCTGAAGAAGGAGCAGAATGAACGTTATGCAACATCTCCTTCTTGAGATAAAACGAATTAAGCACATACTAGTGTTTAAACAAAACAAAAGTCACTGGTCAGAAAGAATAGAAAACCACTGGTCCCTCACAGGAAACTGAGACCAGGTGTCTATCAATTCAGCTTAAAAGGTGGTCTAACGAGGCGACTACATTTGGTATGTACTCCAGATGAAGCAGTTGGAGTAGACGTGACAGGATCAGGCTCCTGATGGGCCTGCACAAAAGGCAACGAGGCAACCCGTTGAGGCACTACCGATGCGGAGCAAAGAGGCACATGCCTCAGAGGGCGAGGAGATCACCAGGCACACCTTCTGATGTGTGAGAGAAAACAGCACAAGGCACTAAAAATTGCGAAGACGTTGCAAGCACAGGCGATCCTGAAGAATCTTCCTCAGAGACAGGCAGGTTGAGCGCAGTAGGGAGAACGCAGAGATCATGACGGTTTCTTCTGATGATTCAGTTGCCAATCTGAATCATAACCAATCTAGGTGTTTCTTTAGCACCAATGACAACATCCAAATAATTATTTGCGATCAGGCACAAAAACGGGCTGGCCACTTTTGAGCTCAGGCAAAGGCCTTCTGTCTAAATAGTCTTGAGCATGACTGAATCCAAGGAATGTCAGTGGTGTACTACGGTAGGTGAGGAGCGCTAGGGCGAGGTCATCCTGGCACAAAATAGATTTGGCCACTTTCACTCCACTTTCAGCTTCCCCGTTGGACTGCAAATAGAGAAGGCTTGAGGTGACATGCTGGATATCATACTTCTCGTTGAAGATCTTGAATTCTTCCAAAGAGAATTGTGGCCCATTGTTGGTGATAATTACCTCCGGCATCCCATATCGAGCATATAAGTTCATGAGCACTTTCGCAGTTGCAGCAGCTGAAGTACTGCTCATGTGGGTAAGTTCAACGAAGCGCGAATAGTAGTTCGTGACGACAAGGTAATTCTTTCCTGCGGTTTCACAGAAGTCTGCAGTAATTCGTTGCCACAGGTGGTCTGGCAATAGAGTAGTGATCTACAGCTCACGGTTGGGAGTTTTTCTGTGCTTGCAACACTGTTGCAAGCACAGAAGAACTTTTGGCTCTCATCGTCCAAGGGAAATCCTGAAGCAGCATCGAGTGTTCAGAAGATTTTGGCGTTCTGAAGATCTGGAAGAAAGTCATCCATGGTAGGTAGGATGTAGCGCTCACGTAGAACTGATTTGTTGAGTCGTTTCAGGTCTACACAGATTCTTATAGCATTGTTGGACTTAACCATCGGAACAATCGGCGCACACCATTCCGTGGGTTCTGTAATCTTCCTGATCACTCCAGCTTGCTCCATTCTTGTCAGCTCGTCACACTCACGAGTAACAAGAGGTAGGGGTACTCCTGGAGGTGTCATGGCACAGTAAGGGACAGCATCAGGAACCAGTCTGATTTTAACTAGCTTGGTTCTCATGAGTCCAATGTCTCCATAGACACTTGGGTCTTCTATGGCCTCATTCAACTGAAGGTGGATGAGGTCCATTTACATGGATGCTATTCTTGAGAGGAGGTTGTTGCTAGCCGGCTCAACGACAAAGAGCTTAAGCTTGAACTTGTGTCCCTTCCTTCTAACTGTCGTTTGGAATCATCCAAGGCACTTCAGTGGAGCACCACCACCACCACGCTGGCTTACTGCACTGGGGTCAAGGTCGGCTGCTTCAGTTGGCGATGGATTTGAGGAGTAATGACTGAAACATCTGCGCCAGAGTCTATCTTGAACTGGATAGACTGTCCCTCGGTCCTTAATTTCATCACCCATGAAGCATTCTTTGAAGATGACACAACATCAATGACTTTTGGGACGTACCATTCTTCATAGACCTCTGGAACCTTCTTCAAATTACGTAATAAGTAAGACTACTTTCGGCCCATTCTGTATGTATATATGCTTGTATAGTTACCTGTTTGGCTCAGTGGTAGAGCGTTGGACTTTCAATCCAATTAAGGGTAAAGGGTTTGTTTCTCCTAGGTGAATACAAATACCAACGTACTTTCTCTTAGGTTGGGACTTACGAGGTGGACCCAATAACCAATGAAATAAATATTCGTAATTTATGGGCAGCACATTGAGCACATTTGATGGATATTGCGCTTTACTAAAATTATTTATTTAATTATATGCGTGCAGAATAATCTGCAGGGCTGCAGACATTTATGTCACGATTCGGTAACAAAATAGGCCCCTATGCAATTGCTGTCGGCTAATGCCTAGATTCATCGACTTAAACCGTGAATTAGTTAAATTCTCACTTTCATCTTGCGGTCGATTTCAGGTGGTGGTGATGTCATTAGATCACTTAATTCTCCTATTGTTGACAATACATGCATGATTGCATGGAAGCTGCAGAGTAAGTAATTCGTTCATCTCGTTTCAAGCTCTCTATATATGTTATTTTTATTTACTTTTTTTTTTTCTTCGAAATTTCAGGGTGCCAGGGATTGAAATAATCATATTATATCACAAGATTATGAACCGTCAAACACCTAAAAAATAAGGTACAATGTGTCTCCTGATTGAGCAATCTTGGGGCCTGTGATTAAGGCAACACTCTCGTTCCATTGTTTTGTTTGAGAGTGCTATTGTTGTGACTTAGCACTATTATGTATCTCCTAAAATCGAAACAAAGCAGAGATTTTGTATTGAAGCGTCATACAGGAGATGGCATTCCTTAATGCTCGTTCAGGGGATCATCTAATTTTGCTCTCTCCGTGATTACTCACCACTAGCATTTAAATGTCCTTCCATCATTTAAAATTGACGTTGTACTTGTACTTTTTCTTGGCATAAACTGGCGCAGAACAACACAATCAATCCAAACTAGATAATGATTTTTTTGGAATTATTGATACATTTTAGCCAATTTTAGAGTTTTTTTTTTTTTAACACGAGAAGAAAGGCTACTTTTGGCCCACTCTGTATGTTACTTTTGTCTTGTTTTTGATTTACACTACAATTTCGGATCAATATACCAACTTACTGCTTTCAAAGAACTAAAACATCGATAACCGTCGTTTGAAATCAGCATTTCATCTTACATTTTGTAAGCAATTGACAGCCATTTTGTATCCAGCAGTACCATTGCGATTTAAAAATACTAAACAACATAACATCAAAAATGTTTTATAATAAGATGAGGGATAATCTATTGCTCTTTTAAATGGTTAATGATAAATAATAATTTTGTTCGTGTTTCTGGCTCATTCAAGTTTAGAAGATTGGGTGAAGGATGCATGCCCCTCTTAGATTTAGAATGAAAATGGCAGTTTTAGGACTGCTTCGTATTTTTGTTATATAGGATGTTGTGTGCTATTAATTTTGCTCTGATATCAAAGGACTTGAAATGAATATGATAATGATATTATTGCATAATTATAGTTTAAGCCCTGCTCATTTCCGAAGCAAACTCATCATTTTCTGGATGTTCCTCTTGTCACGCCCAAACAATATGAAAGCGCTTTGACCATAAGCGGAAATTGCAGACGACGGATACGATTCGAGCTGATCGCTGATTGGTCGGATTGTCAAATTGCACGAAATTTTAAAACGAGGAAAACAACGGAGGGTGTGATGAGAGAAGTTTGAGGAAGATTCTGATTGTCACAAATTCATTATGAAGCCACAGTGAGTCTTTCCCTCTCTGTTATCTAAGAATCATCCCGATAAGCTAGGTCAACTATGGCGACGGATATTTATTTTCCATTTGAGCCTCTATAGACTCTAGAGACTTGAGACCAGTCTTCAGCTCACAACTGTCTTGACTTGAGGACGCTTTCGATTGTGCGGTTCCTAAAGTTTAACCTCTTTCAAATTCGATCAATCCTCGATATACTGGTAAATTTTGAGTCATAGATGATGGGAAGATCGAGATCTGATGTGTGTTCGGGCTAACGGAACGGACGACCTCAAAATGATCAGCACAGTGTAAGACTAAGTGTTTGAGTGAACTAAAACTGAAAGCAGAAAGAATCAAAGGCCGAACTGATAACTTGATAAGTCACTATTGCCGTATTGGTGACTATTGTGATGAATCAGAGGCGATGGTTTTGCGCATAGTGCATGATGATCATGATGCCTGTCTGTGGATTATAATTATCATTGTGATTGTCGCTGCAAGCCAATGCGAGCACAACTGCACAGCTGGGAGTAAATTTACTTGCCACTTGGTAAAAAGAATTGTTATATTCTTAGTTTCAACATTTGTCCTCTAAGTTGCACAGATAAATCGGGCGAGGTCACCTCGCCTGACGGTAAACCACTACTTTGGTATTCTGACTGCGAGACTCCACACTTAGCCCATCGCATGATAAATATAGATATGTTATCTGACAAATCCTTATGTTTAAGCCCTCCAGACATTAGATAGTATATTTATGCTTCAAGAAAAAACAATATGAGCTTACATTAATTAAAACCCGCAAAACAATCACTTCATGAAGGAGTAAACAGAGGCCATTTTGCGAGTGACGTCACTCGGCGCATGCACACTGCGCTGTAAACAAGCGCACATGCTTCACTTTCCCGCTGAAACTTCTCTCACGACTTTCGAATGAAAATAAATAAAATTGTTCATATACTGATTGGTGATGCACAAAATATTCCGTAATTATAATTAATACGTATTCCTTTGTGAAGACTGTATAAATCACGTGCACAACTGCAAGGAAAGATAGGCCGCATGTTGAACTGCTTAGCGGGGGAAAGTTGTATGCTCGTGCGTGTGTGTTTACTCCGCCCTACACAGTCGCAGTGCTCTGGTTTATTTTTAACATGTGGAGAGCAGGTCATGTGACACAACAATCAGAAAGTGGGTAGAAACCGCTGTTATGTCACTTTTTTTGTTGCGGATTCATTTTAAGTAGGTTTATGGGACTGGTTTTGGCCGCAATTTGGTACCAGGCTCTAACTTACATTACTCTGCAGCGCCTGGTACCTTCATAAATCTCATTACAAGCGTAGAATTCTAGAAATCGTGATTCGCCAACTGGGCTTGAATGCGTTTATTGTACAGCGGGACCCATGGGCCTTGCTGTAGTATGTCAGCTATCCTCTAACAAATGATTTACCGAGGCCACAAACGCAAAAATCCTAGGTTTATCAAAAATTTAAAAAGTTCGGCTCACAAGCCATTTAGCGTTTATGTCACTTGATTGTGCCCCAGCAGACCCGCTGCTGGTTGATGGTTTCTAGTCTCTGGGACTATTCTATATATCATTCTCTGTCAGCAAGCTCGAGGCTGATAAAATTTAGTCAGAGACCATGCCCCACATAAATGCATACATTCAATCAATAATTGTATCATGCTGCCAAGAAAGCCAGTCTCACCATAAGATAAGCCTATTTACATGAAATCTTACCCTTTTTTCACTTCAGACGAGGAAAAACCCCGAAGAAAACGCCTGCATCAAAAAGAACAAATAAACAGACTGATCCAGTGCATGTGGGTGGACAATAATGTTTGAAATTGAAATAAAATATATATTTTACTCAGGTATACTGCAGGATAAAGCCACTGGATGATCCAGACATCCCAGTCTGCATCAAAGTTCTCTCTCCTTCTTCGATATCATTGACACCTGGACCTGTGAGTTGTCCCTGATCTCTCATAATTTACTGATTTCTATTTCGTATTTTCTCTGTTTTTTTTTTGCAGAATTCAAATGCAGCCAAAAATGGTGTCATGAAAGAAGTAAGAGTGTTATGCTGCTTGTATCTCTTGTGCTCAGTGTTGTGTGTTTTTTTTTTTTTTTTTTTCAGTCTCAGTACTCCTTTGAATACGTCTTCGATGAGTACGCATCTCAGAAAGCCGTCTTTGAGCACATTGCTCTTCCGTTGGTGGAAGACGTTCTCTCTGGCAAGAACGGTGAGTGTGGTCTATTCGTGATTTCTGATCACTCATTGTGTCTTTATCAGCTTTGCTCTTTGCGTACGGAGTCACGTGCTCTGGAAAGACGCATACAATGACTGGCAATCCCCAGGACCCTGGCGTTCTGCCAAGATGCCTTGACGTCATGTTCAACAGCATCGCTGCTATGCAAGCCAAGAAATATGTATGACACCCCCCAGAAATTGTTTTGAATCTGTCATAAAGTAATTTCCTCTTATCAAAGGTCTTCAAACCGGACAAAATGAATGGCTTTGAAGTACAGACGGAGGCAGATGCCATGTTGGAGCGGCAACATAAAGAGATTATGCCCAAGATGAATTCTGTGAATGACACTCCCAGGAAGTGAGTTGTCTCAGATGCCGTTTGGGTTTTATAATTTTATTGTAATTATTTCCTCCAGAGAGAAGTACGACCACAGTGTTCCTCGTGTGCGTGATACCACGCGGGTCGAGAACCTCGAAGAAGACAATAACTACGCTGTTTTTGTCTCGTACGTGGAGATATACAATAATTACATCTACGATCTTCTGGAAGAGTTACAGTACGATGCTATCACAGGATACAAGTGCGTTGATGTCTTGCGTTTTCATCACTGGTTGATTATATTTGCTTTTCAAGGCCTCCAACATCCAGGGTTCTACGGGAGGATTCAACCCGCAACATGTACGTGAGCAGTGTGACCGAAGTTGAGGTGAAAAGCACCGAAGAAGCGTATGAGGTTCTCTGGAAGGGTATGGCGTTGGGTTCGTGCGTTGGTGTCGTGCTGACGGTGCTATGTTGCAGGGCAGAGGCGTAGGAGAGTGGCGCACACGGCTCTCAACACCGAGTCCAGTCGCAGTCACAGTGTCTTCAACGTGCGTCTCGTACAAGCACCTCTCGACCCGAGAGGAGAAGAGGTTCTGCAGGACAAGGACAAGGTGTGCGTCAGTCAGTTGGCGCTCGTTGATCTGGCCGGCAGCGAGCGGACAGGACGCACCAACAGCACCGGCGATCGTTTGAAGGAGGCCGGAAACATCAACCAGTCCTTGATGGCTCTACGCGCTTGCATCGAAGCGTTGCGAGAGAGCCAGACGAGTAACATCAGCAAAGTGAGATATTTACTACATTTGTGTTCTATTGCAAGCGTTTGTTTGTGCAGATGGTGCCCTACAGGGATTCCAGATTGACACATTTGTTTAAGAATTACTTTGATGGAGAAGGCAAGGTTCGTATGGTTGTGTGTGTGAATCCGATGGAGGAGGAATATGATGAGAGCTTGGTAAGTGAATGAGTTACTCACGCCTGCAAGGTCTGATTTGTTCTTTTGTCGTCTCCAGCAAGTGATGAAGTTTGCTGAACTGACTCGTGAGGTTCAAGTTGCTCGACCGCAGCAGGTTCGATTTGACATTGGTTTGGCTCGTGGGCGTCGCCACTTGCGTGATCAGATCCGTACAGAAGTTGCAGAGAACCGTGAGTAGCATGGTCTTTTGTGTAATATGATAATATTTTATTTTATTTATTATTTTTTTTTTTTCTCTCGCTTTTACAGCCACTCAGCTGCTCACCAGTCTGCCCCCTGTCTATGACCTGGGTCCTCTATTTCCCTCCACTGAACTCCTGGATCCTGCAGATGAAGTCACTCTTCGCACGCTCATTGATTTCTTGCGCCGTAGAGAAACCACGCGAACCACTCTTATCGGTGACCTTAGCTCAAGAGGTAACTAGTATTTAGCAGCAGGAGAGTCAAGTCAACCATATTTTTATTTTATTTTTCGCAGAGGATCGGTTCCGTACCAGACTGTTGGAGATTGAGCGGCAAAATCAGGAGTTGAAGAGTGAAAACCAGTCGCTTCGCAAGCAGCTGGATTCCAATGAGTCTCAGTCCAACAAAATTCATCGTCAAGTGCGCAGTTTGGAGAAGGCGAACGAGGCTCTGCAGAGGACGGCCAGTCAGTTTGAGCAGGAGAAGAAGGGCTTGGAGCGTGAGTTAGACGACAAGGAGTACCGCATGCGCAAAGCCATGTCAGACAAAGATCGACTCAAGCAGGACTTCAACACTAAAATGGCGCTCACCGAGCATGAAGTGGGGCGACAACTTGAACAAGCGAAACGCAAACTGAAGAACGAATCTCAGCAACAGCTGAGAGCAAAACAGCAGAAGTTGGAAATGCTACGAACCATCATCAACGACAGTGACGTTGATAGCGTCACTTCTCAGTCATCGGTCGGAACCCCGATGGTCACCCGACCTCGGTCGCGCACTGTCACGTCTCGATACCTGGCCGCCACCGGTCGTGGCAGCATCATTCCAGCGCGCTCTGAGCCGGACCTGTCTAGCATTGACTCGGCCAATGACAGCCGACCGCCCCACAGCAGCCTCCGTAACAGGACACCGTTCACCCAGCCCGTCAACAAAGCTGTCCCCAGAACCACACGCAACAGATCGCCACCCCCAGTCAAACCGAAGCCGGTTGTGAACCCTCGCATCAAACACCGTCGATCTAAATCCTCAAATGATGTCTGGCTTGATCATAAACCCACTAATACCGTGGACACTGGTGAGAACGTCTGCCGCCACTTTCCACGAGGCGACTGACTGGTTTTTTTTTTGTTTTTTTTCAGGCACCATTCTGCAGCCAAATATCAAAAAGAAGAAGTCTGTCAATCAACTGTCAGAGAAAGCCACGAGAGAGGCGTCAAAATACCTGCTGACTCATCAAGAAATGGACTCTGATGATAACCTCACCACTAAACTTGTTAAGGTTCGTTCTAAGTCATGGTGGATCTGATTTTGCATTTGTTTTATTACCTCGTAAGCTTTAAATTGTTGAATTTGTTTTATGTTCTTCTAACTGTGGTCTCTTCTCCAGGGTCACATCACGAGGACTTCTGCTGGCGGCTCAGCTGTTGTTTTTGATGACGTGGAAACCATTAAGCAGACTTCTCCAGGCGATAGGTATGAACGCATGCATGCAGATTACTTCATTTGCTAACGTGCGGTATTTCTGCAGGAAGAGGCGTTCACCCGCGTTGCGTCCTGAGGACTTTGAGGGCGAGTGGACGGACACGGAAACCAGATGCAAGATTGCCGTCGAAGGTCACGGCCAATTGAAGCGAATCAAGACTTCAGCTGTGTAGATTATTAAGAGTACCCGCTGTTTGAATGTGTGTGAAAGAGCGCGCCTCTGCTGCGCGGACAAATTCATTTTTAGAGATCATTTTATTTGATTCATATTATAAACGATCATGTCTGTTCTATTTTTTTTTCTTCGTATATTTGTCGTGCACATGTAATTATGCATCGTGCTTATTTTTTGTATAGTGGGAATATTTTATATGTGTTTATTTCTCTTTACTCTGTCTGTGTCTGCTTCAACCTGCAATAAATTTACATGTATCTCTTCTTTTCTCTTGTCATTCGGTTTAAAGGTAGCTGAAACGTGTGATGTACTTTACTATCAAGTACAATCGCCAGGTATTCTCAGCAATGAATCCGCGTCTTGTATTATCTACCATATAAGCCAGAAGTTATCGCCTAAGTAACGGAGTCCAAATGGGATGGAGGAAAATCTTCCTGCTTCCCACAAACCCCTGCAGCCGTGTGACTGCATGAGATGCCACCCTAGAACTAGTAGGCCATTACAGGGGTTGGAGAGTGGCCATTTCACCTATTTGTAATCGAATTCCTCTCACTGCCGTTTGTGGCAGTAACCATGAAATTGACGCGAGATGCAAAGTCCCAAGTCTGATTCATGGCTAAGTTTTTCAAGAAGCTTTGGCTTCAATCTAGTACACCGACGGAGCAGGTAAAATCCAGGTAACCGATTAATTAGTGATTACTGGTATAAATGGTGTCTTCAGCTGTTTGTATGCATAACGCATACTGCTCTTCTTTTTTTTCTTTTTTTCTTTTTTTTTTTTTTTCCATCGTGTGCCATGCGTCATGATATGTAATCATGGTAATTTTAATATAGTCTCTGATCAGACCTGATCCTTAATTCTCATCTCCACATTTTGACTATGTTCTCAATCTCACATCACCCATCTCATTAATCTATTTTCGTCGTTGACTGTGTGCATGCACTTTATAATTACGATGTAAAGTAAACCCATGCACCTTCTTTTCTCGATTCAGATGGAGCTGCAGTTTCAAGATCGGCGGCTCTGGACTATCGGAACAAGATTCTAATACATAATATACATGTACAGGGCCCTGCGGGGGGGGTTCGAGTTCGAAAGAACACCCCCCCTCACTCGCCCATGGAGTTCCGCTTCCCCGAGTAAAAAAAAAAAAAAAAAAAAAAAAAAAAAAAACAAACAAACAAACAAAAGGCGCGTTTTTTACGGAAAACATGCTTATTCTTCGTCAAGAGCCCCAAAAGACAGGGTCTGCTCTGCTCAATCGTTACAAAGGGCATTCCAAAGGAGAGCAAGCGAAAGCCGATTCTTGACCTGTGTGTGACCAGATGGGCGGAAAGAAACACAGCCTACATGCATTTCTATCAGTCGTATACCTATACAGTTAAATCCCTTGAGCTCATAGCTCATGTGTGGAACGCCGATGAATGTAATGCAGAATTTGTTGAAGGCGTGAACCACTGTTTTCTTGTTAATTGTCACTAATTAGAATATACATGTTTAAATATATGATGGGACCCCACTTCGAAGCAGCATGCTTCGTCCCTGCTGACTGCCATCACTTCATTCGAGTTCATAGTAACTTTCATCACTGTGCATCAGTTATTAGCCCCCCCCCCCCTAGCAAGAATAACCGTAAAGTTGCAAGAACGAGCACTTGATATCATCCGAGCTCACCAAATGGTATTTATGACTTAACCAAGTGATAGTGCTATAATAATGATAATAAACAATGCAGGTTGGTGAAGTCTTGACGTACTACCAGGGGAAGTGCGAGGATGCAGCCGCATTCTTCAATTCCATTTACTGCCATGATATGTGAACTGGTGAATAAAAGTGTGTCTACCTGTTGATGAAGGTTGTCATGGATACTAACTTTTGCTTTTATACCCACCATTTAAAAGGCTCATCAGCATAGCTGCAAAAACAATATCTCTGGATAGCTTCACATTACATAGATTTGCAACCTCTAGCTATTGCAAAAAATTTCCGGGGGAGCATGCCCCCGAACCCCCCTAGTTACCAAGTGCTGGAGGCTTGTTCTAGTTTCAGCTTGACTGATTACTAAAAACCCCTCCAAATGACCACCGCACGGCCTTGATGCATATCAAGCGAAAATAGAAAATACGCACATCGTTCTGTTGCCACTTCTGCAAGATTGCATCTGAACATGGATAATAAATACTATTATGATTACATTGCATTGATGATCACATGTGTGTGCGTTATATGTACAGATACCAGTTAGTAGTACATCTCAATTATTATTGAAATAGACAATTCAATCGTACTTGCTAAGCTGTGTGGTGCTTATCACTGCATTCGGTCGCCGACTTCATTCAACATTAGCCTATTACATTATTAACATTAACATTAACATTAACATTAACATTAACATTAACATTAACATTAGCCTATATTCTCAGTATGCTGTATCAACCTTTTGGGCGCGAAATTTCATGATCATCAGACGTGAATGGAATTGACCTCCAAAGAATGACTCTGCCGACTTCATGCCTTCTTCTGCCTAAACACTGTTGCATCGTGAACACTGATTACCTTGTGCGTATCAGCAATTTCAATATGAATTTAATATATCGCCATATCACATACTTCAAACGGATATTCAGACTACAGTCGGCATGCCTTCCTGTGTGTACTAACCTCATCCATGGCAGGTGTCGCCAGTCACCAGCTCAATGTTTGCGATAAAGACATAGCAGAACATATATACATACACTAAAGCTATAGTATATTACCAATGATGAATGTGACTCACAGGAACGTCGCTGATTATTGTATTCGTCTAGTGAGCATTTCACAATCTACGCGCAGATATATACATAATTATACTCGGGACTGCTGCACCGCCGCAGTGCAAGGTAGTAACTTGCTGGTTACTCTTGTCCTCTTCCGGGCCGCTCTTAGCGTCCGAATTTAGCCAACATCGGGCCACCGTTCAAATGTTTGCTGGGCTTTTGTGCTTTCACAGCATCTATTTTTGTTTCCTTTCGGATTGAAAGCCTGAAGAAATATTAGAGTCGGAATCCGAAGAAAAATTCCCTCGGCCTATTCACACCGAGATTGGATATAAAGAGTTTTCATTGTTATAGGATTGAGGTTAGAATTACTTAGAATGACATTGTTACATGCATTTCAAATACGGGTATATGCATGTATATATGCATTGTACTGCGTGGACGTATAGGCCTTCAAACTTTGAAGTGGAACAATATTTATTTGGCGACTGATCCGTTTTACACCGAATATTCTAAATTGATAGATTCCTTGCCAATGCACATAGTTGTCTTAATATCTTCAATATATCACTACTTCACAAGTGCATAAATTCTAGTTAATGAGATAAAATATCGACTCGAACTAGTTCTTCCGAAGGCCAAACCACCACGATTAAACTTCCCCACGCAGAATGCTTAATAATTATTAATAATAATAATTAATAATTATGCTTAATAATTACGGTAAAGCCCTTCATTCGTGTTGTGATAATCTGCATAAATGGAACCTTAAACGAACATGCTTCCGAAGCGGCAAGTTTGGGGAAGGTGGGGGAGGGGGTAACGAGAATGTCATTGTCGGTCTGACCACCTGACCTCTCAATCTTATGTCGGCCTCGGAGGTCGAGGTCTCGGGTTCAAGACCCTACCGGGCCACTTAGCGTTATTAGCAGATTGTAATTAATTAATTAATTAATCAAGGTTCATTAAACAGTCACAGAAAATATTAGTGCAAAGTGACTTCCTATATCGGTGAGCAATATAAAGAGCGTCGTCTACCAAATTACATAGAACACACACTCGACTGCAAACGGCCACGGGACTCGACAGAAGTTTTCAATAATATTCACAGATTGATTAAATTTTAGTCGCCACGCTTCAAGTGAATGCTCAACTGAAGAGAACTTTGAACCCCCCCCCCCCCACGTCTATGAATTAGCACCATCACCTCATTTCTCGTTTAATTAAGTGGTGGAAATCAAAGAGTGCATTCATGCTTCTACGATTTGTGCGCATCGCTCTGAGGAGCAGCGATGACGTCACCAGAGGAGAAGAGGCTTCTCGATGTCATGGTCTGATGATTTCGTAATCACTGGAGCGCGAAAGCCGCGAGAGATTTTGTTGCTCTTCTCAAGCGATCTCACCTCATTCGAGCCAGAAAAACTCCCAAAGAGCTAAACAGGAAGGCGGCATTTTGTAATTAAGTTCATAAGCAATTAACGTGTCGACATCACGATATTGCCCCAAAGGGTGAGCTGAATATTCATAGGTACTTTCGCCTGGAGGCTGCTTGTGAATGAGCTCGACAGTCTTGAGCACTTTTCAAGGCGGATTAGTCGTGTAAGCACAGAGGGTCTTTCTGTGACGAGGAACGCGAGGTATGTCGATACATTTCAGAGAATATATCTTCCACTTTTCAAGGACTTTCACAGTTTCACTCTTCAGTTAATATTGACACAGCTCGGATTTGAGTGGGGTTGTTTTAAAAACTAGTTTACGAATTTCCTCCTTCTCTCTTCAGACTGCATTTAACGTCATGTCCTCTGTGATACGGATTGAGGGGCCTGGCTCCTCAAGCGGTCAATCCATGTATGGCACGCTGCCATTCCAACCACAGCAACAGCGTGGACCCCCAAATGGTCAGCACATGTACGGCACACTACCATTCCAGCAGCAGCAGCAACAACAATCACAGCAATATCAACATGGCTTCCAGCGACATCAGCAACCTCAACAGAACCATAGCATGCAGTTCTATTCAACCCTTCCTCCGAAACCAGAGCGACGGGTGCAGTTTGCCGACGGCAGCAAACCTGGACCTCCAACCTATGAATCAGCGTATTCCATGCGATCCGCTCCCACAAACCTCTCTCGTCCTCTCCCTTCCCAAAACCAACCGCAGACCATTCCCATTCAGCTTGGACAAGCAGTTCCCATGAGCAGTCGGCCAGCAGGTCCAATGGCACCGCAGCAACCAGTCGTAAGTATTGTAATTGTTCGGTCATCTTTGCAACAAACTTTACTTTTCAAATTGACTACAGGCTGCAATTTATTTGTCTGACAAAAGTTAAATTCAATTATGTAACCCTAGTCGGTACTGAAACTGGAATTCAGAACTCCAAATACGGTACCCAAAATATCAAAATATATGTAATTAAATATTTTCTAATTGTATCCAATCTGCGGTTACGTGAGTATAAAAGTATATTGGTAGAATTATTGTCAACATTCTGGAAAACACGCTCGATGTTATAGACGGGCGTTATGATTGTGAATTATAATTGTAATTCGTTATAATTGTAATTCTTCAGTGACTGTAGTGCTGCCCAACTGCGTAAAAAGGCCGGGCGCTGTGTAGTACTGTCTATGGTGGTATGCAGGATAAAGAACCTTTTGGATTTATCGATAAGAGTGGGGGAAACCCCGGTCCCGGGCCTTCTGTTCTGGTGCCCGTATCATCCGAAGGATTTGGGCTGAGCCGTAAAATCCCATTATGTCATGCCCGTCCTTGTGTAAACACACATCCATTTGTCACTCTACCACACTGCTGTACTAAATATACACTGCTCATTCACTATAAGTACACGTATTTTGCTAGCACATACTTATATATATCTGAAAAGGGGTCAACCCCCCCCCCCATATTTTCAATCATTCGATCGTTGTGAAAAAAACCCGCTGTGATCTTTTAATGCTTTTCATCGATATTCCTTCCGCCATTCATGGCTTCTCTGCCTTATGTTGACCCGAGTGCGCGATTCAGGACAAAGCACCTTTCATACTCTGCGATTAACTACGCGAGCGAAATAGCCTAAACATGTGCACCCATATCAGGACAAACTGCTATCAAAATTCACAATCTGATACATGTAATGATCAGATCACCCCACACCCGCGGTTCTTCTATCTGCTATAATGGGGCATATTTTGTTCCCCGTGGTTATGAAATCCTAATCTTCCAAATGAATAAAATACACGGCAGTGTGTTTTTTAAGGGATTCACAGAACTTTACAGAAGCTTAGTAATTCTTATTATTCATCTTCCATCATTTCAAACAGTTGAGTATAAAGTCTATGAAGCAATTCGCATTGAGTGCTATATGCTCTCCATTGTATTAGCACATATTAATTTAGGTGTGGCCCCGGATGGCCTCGTATAGACACGACACTTTACATCACCGATGAGTTAATTTCAAATTGAAGTTTCAATCGCTGAAAAAAATATCTGAATGGAGTCCATTTTTAACGAGCCCCTGACCTGTGTTTGAGTACGTTGGGCATCTCGCTCATCTGCCTACCCCGAGCTACTAGCTTCTGGAATATGTTAATGAATACATATATATGTCACGTATAGTCATTGTCTTGTGTTGCGTGTATGGGTAATGTGTTATCTTCGACAGTTTTATTAGTCAACTCTAAATTACAATAAAGACCACCGCTCCAAATGGACAGTGCAACTCATTTCCCAACGAATAGATTCCACCGTTCCAAAAATTGTGTCCACCGGAAAAATAATATATTTTAGCCGCCGAGCAAGTGAAGAGTTGCGACCAAGTGCAATGTACATCGGGCGTGAAAAAGCTAGCTACATGTATGTTTGATGCTTGGGATTTACATCTTTATGACTTTGTTTAAGAGCGCGATATTGCGTGAGATTTCATTCTGTGAAATATGATTTATAGCTGGTCTATGGTTTGTGTTGGAGTGTGTATATATCGCGTGGTATTTCCATATGATGTAACCAGGAATCACCCGGAATCTGACGAGCAATCACGTTCGGATACCGCCGGATTTAGTTTTGTGATATCTGACTATTACTATAGAAATCCTGTGTGGCTGTTTTTGTTAAGAGCTGACTTAAAGTGTCTATGACACTTCAGCCCCTAGATTACATAAATCGATTCACGGAGGTTTCAATATGCCCTTATATGGGTCAAAGTTCAATGTAGTGCGACTTCTAACACTTTTAGAACGCTTTTTCCGAAAAAAAATCAGCCCCCTCGCTCCCGAGATTTGAAACGCGAGATCCCTCCGGATCGACGTTGTGACGTCACAAAACACCAAGGTATAGGAAATTAACATGGGGAGACGACGAAATTTCCGATTATCCGAAAACTAAAAATCAAAACAAATAAATAACATTCGCCATGTTTAGAACAACTTCCGCTCTATTCAATCGACCAATCAGCAGACAGCAAAATACCGTCTTAATACTATCTACAACTACCAAAACTGAGCGCGCTATGCATAGCGATTCGCGCCATAAAAAAACAAACGTAACTGCATGTACCAGGCTTCTAGTCAATCAAGATCGCAGAATGGGGAAGAGGGAGGGAGTGGTAAATTCGGTGACTTAAAAATATATTATTTCACTTGAACTAAACTGAATAATGGGGCTATAATATTACTTATAAATATTATTTACATCTAAATTTGTTAGCCCTCAACAGTCACTCCTTGGATAGGTGAGCTCATTCAGCTAGGGTACTTACAAAAAAATGATTTGAAAAGTCCCCTGCCTTTTGAATTATGTTAATGACTATGCTTATTATTATTGACTTAATCGATCCATTAATTTATGATAAATTTCTCTACTTTCTATATATTTTTCCGAAGTGTTTCCCCGAAATGAAATAAGCATGAAATTACTATTATTACAGCCATCTCTTCGCCTAACATGCTTGGTTGATGCACACACACAGGCGACCTTGAGATCCTATTAATTAGTACTTCCCCCAACGTAACAATGGCAACAAAGAAATAGATCAAACGATATGCTTGACGGTTAAGTACACCTTTTATGATTGGATTTAATCTTGTGAGATATAGCAGTCACGATCGCTTGTGGAATTCAGGCAAATTCACAAATCAAATTAAACCATTCTAGATATTATTTATTCAGGCAAGTGAACAAAATGGAACAAAAATATTTAGAGGAATTAATTGTTTTTAACACCATGAATAAATTACTATATATAATTATATATGTACCAATAATCGGATGTGATGATATAATATTTTTATAAATGAATAGTGACATAAAAAGTATTTTATACCTATAATTAAATTAAATTATAGATTTAAAACTTTCTTGGATTATGTTTTGAACAAGAGAAACTGCGAAATATCTTAATGACACAAATGAATACATTTCATAAATCAAATTGCTAAAATAATTAATGATATAATTAATTCAATAAATCAGGGAATAACTATTTCCATCTGTCTTAACTTATTATTATTATAATAGTTTATGGCCGACTGAAGTCTACATACATGTATATGATAAATGAAATAAATTATGATAAAACAAAATAAATAAATGAATAAATAAATAAGCAATGCATCGCATATATTCACAAATAGAACGGACTTCTAATGGTGCCACAAAGATTAGTTAAAAACTGTATACGTAATTGAACAAGTAATATTTGAATAAATTGCTTGAGTTTAAAATTCACTTCTGGAAATTAAAAATAGCATGTCTAAGAATTTCAATATTTAACTTGGTTAAATGCAAATATTATGCCATGACTTTGAGATCCTTTGATCCATTATCAAAGTAATGTAAATTGGTTCTA
>KB294622.1:9582-92356 GCA_000328365.1 Capitella teleta | reverse complement strand
ATAATAATTACTAGGCAATATTATGAATATATTATATGGAATATAAATTAGGGTTTCAATAACGGCACGACTTTTAATAATAAATATTTGAAGTGATTGCTCGCCACGCCCGGCCTTTTCCGTAGTACGGTAATAGTCATCTCGCCCTGCCCTTTCATCAGTACCGCTGACAGTCATCACGCCCGTGCGTAATGTACCAATGTGTGATTGTCATGCCCCCCTTTATGCCTTACTTCTTGCATGCACTCATAGAGGTACTGGAAAGCTGAGACAAAGCATATAATTATGGTTACGGGCGTGTTCACTAGTGGTTTCCATAATAATTAGAATGCAATTATATTATATAATTATATATAGACGGAAAACTTTAAAATAAACTTACTTCCATAATGATAATCCATGCGTGACAGGTAGACCCATTATCCAGAGGACTTGACTTGAACAAGTGGCCAGAAAAGGGTTCCCGTGGAGGCATGCTGAACTGCATCAAGCATGGATCCTTCGATGGCAGTCTGAATCTGGTCACCGCCACCAGTGGTCACCGCGGTTGATCGAGCTGCGAGCAGTGAACACTCTTGCAGTGTCACTGGTGAAGTCAATCACTTAGTGAGTTAGTCACTACTCAGGCGAGTCAGCGAAGTTTCCGTCGCCTGTTCGTAGCAAAAACCGGCGATGCAGTGTCGTGGACTTCTCTCCCGAGTGCTTGACCGTTCATTTGAACTCATAGTATTCAATCAAAGCGATTCAATCATTTAAACACAGCTAAAATGTAAAATTATCGCGATCGAGCAGACAATCAAAACAGCGCTCCAAGAGCCAAGGTCAAGGTCGTCGTGACGTCACAAATCACCTTGTCAAGCGAGAGGTGAAGCGGGATTTCGAAAATCGTTTTTTTCGCGCCCTCAATATCCCTCACTTTGCGGAGGTGTAAATAGTATTTATAGAGGACGGATCATGGTTTTATTTATTGCAATAACAATTAAAATATTCAATTTTATTAATAAATGCATTTAATATGCAATATAAAAACACATTTTGAAGTGTCATGGACACTTTAACTATGTGCAATTTTGTCGTCGCCAGAACACGAGGAGTGTAAAAGCAGGCTGACTGCGTGCGCATCCATTTTTGAGACACTGCTGATTACTTCCTGTTTTGACGATTTACATATTATTCTGACCTCGTTTTAATTCTTCTTCAACGGAATTTTCTTTATGCAAACGTACATTTATAATGCATTAAACTGCACTACACTTGAACAATATAGAAGTGTGGCGTGTTTGCAGTTTACTGCACTGTATCTTGAAGCCAGAGTGTGCAATTTTCAAAGAAAAAAAAAACCGCCACCTCTGCATGTAAATATGAATGTATACTGGCAAAAAGAAGGAAAAAGATCCTTCAAGAATGGTTTAAAGCGTTGATATTCAGAGGAGGTATTTTACCACACCCTTGCTTACGCCTGCTTCTCAAAATACAAACCTCAAGAAGCACTCGTGCGGAACCATATCGCAAATCGCCTTGTTAAAAATCTCAAAGCCCTTTGATTGTTGGACAAGTGAGGGTACTCTTAAGGTTAAAGGTCACAGGCGTTTGTATTTCGAATCTCCTACCGATCAATGTTATGGTATGGGTGTAGAGAATATACACCGGCCGTGCCGGAACCGGAACAGCTCCAATTACCCGTTCGATGTGCTCATCTACCTCCGTTTTCATTGAGATCCCACACTCAAATCTCAATGTCCTCTTATTCTAAATATGTCACTCTGTGAGAAAGCTTCTATTTGGCTATTCTTCTATGGTTGGTTGAGCTGCGAAAAAAGAGTGTATTATATGTGACTATTTGTGCACACATTTGGAGATTGCGTCATGAGTATATCAGGTAGACGTAGACTTCTATTAAAAGGCAATTCTTTGATGAGGGCTGTCAGATTCAAAACGTCATCCTGTCCTTACAACACAACTCGTGGTGGACCCATAGTGGTTCATAAAAGTCATCCATCACCCACCATGAATAAATTGACCCCTTATATATGCTCTCTTTCAGGGGCAACAACCTTCTGCGTACGCAATGCCCATCAACGCCTCATCGACTCTCAACATTCAACTCATGCTGCAGCAAGGTCTTCAAGGCATCAGACTTCAGGGCCCCACCCCTTCGTCTTCAGCATCCTCATCTGCCTCGTCCTCCCTTGTCGGGGTGGGGGGAGGAGGGCCGACCCCTTCGTTCCAGTTGCAACGTCAAGCAAGCGAAACATCGAGCAGTGGATCCACCAACAGCAACAGAATCAACACAGAAGCCGAGGTTTATGCACAAATCAACAACATACGAAGGGAGAACACGTATACTACGACCTCTGTGAATTCTGGAACTTCAACAGACGAAATGATCACACCACCTCCGCCCCCTCCTCCACCCCAAGAGCCCATCTACTCCAGTACATCATGCTCCACGCAAACACAGACCGACCTCGCAGAAGAAGAGGAAGCCGTAACAACCCACTCTCCCTCCTCACCCCCTATCCCTACACGGCAGTACCTACCCCCTGAATTTGGAAGTGACAGCGGCAAGGGTTCGATGCCCGAAGCAGGCGATGACATGCGAAGTCTACAGTCAGGCAGCAGTGGTGGCGAGTGCAGTGAACTCTCTCTTGACTTCATGCCGAACGGAACTGAAGCATCGACGTTTGAGTTTCAGGATCACGAAAACATCGGACCAGTGGCCAAGCAGAGACCATGTCGAGTGGGTATGGTGGTCATCCCAGGAGCTGCTCTCATGGTCAAGATGACCATCAACGAGGAGGAGTTCTGCGATGATCCTACTGTACTTGACCTGCTGGCTGATATCACGGATGTTTGTTGGAAAGAAATCCGACAACAGGCCAAACATGAAATGGTGAGCCCACCTCATCAAATCTAATCTTTTCTTCAGTATTGTTTGTTCTTGCAGATCAATCTAACTGGACAGCAACTCGGCAAACTCAAGGTACGCAATAATCGCGCGTGCGCAGAGGACGTCAGTGAACTTTCACAAAAGCTGGGAGTGGATATCGAACTGTCGGAAGGGATCTTCAGGCGTTATGAAGACACTTCCAATTGTCACGTTGCCAACTACATGTACGAAATCGGTAAGTGCCAATTCAACTGGAATAACTCAACTAAAACCCACCATTTACAGTGAAGACGCGAGGTGGCTGCACTCTGGGTAAAACTGGGGTTGTTATTTGTCTTCGCAAGCGAAACAAATACGCTCCGGTCGACGCCTTCTGCGAGCAGTTGTGTGAGCACATCGCCATTCACAAGCCTCGATGGGTGGGTAAGGTCGACTTGAGCAAGGTGAACAAGCAGAACCAGCAGCATTTGAAGGCGCTCTCCGATCTGGCTCACAAAGGATTCCTCCTCCCACAGACCTTCCAGTTCGACCCCACCATCAATGTGGCCGAAGCAGCCAAAAGAAGCTTCGTTGAGCTGCTCGACTTTGTTCACTTCTACTATTAATCGAACGAAACGGTGAATTCTGGGATTGCTTCTTAGCTGGGCACGTGCCATTGATGTGGACATTCTTGGTCTTTCACTTGGTGTACAGAGTGCATGTTGCATAATCAACACCTGCAGAGGTTACTTTTACTATATCTGTATCTTGTGGGACAAATATTAATTATTATATATATATAGTTAACTTTATTAACGTTATGTTTACCTTGTTGGTTGTTGTATTCTGTTTTCTTAAGTTTTTCTTTATTTTCGTTTCATCATTTTAATTTTTTTTTTTTATTCATTGTTCAGTTTTCTTTTCGATGAAATTAAATTTAAATTCTATGTTGACATATCTTTCCGTTTGCATTTCTGAAAATTGGTTTCTATCAAATAAATATTTTGCAAATTATTTTAATTTCTGGGTGAATCATTTCACAGGCAACTTGTGCAAATTGGGGTCTGTCAAGAATTGGCTCTCGCCGCCTGGACCAGAAGCAAGCTGTCTAACGAAGACATCACTATATATTCATTCTTGTTAGGGAATCTCCCTCACATTTTGTTCATTTGATAATTCGAAATATTCTGGTCATTCGATGTTATAGTATCTTAATCATTGAATTAAACCGCTGCATAAATGCCTTCAATGAAATTGTTGGCGGATGCAGACAAAAAATGGCGTGAGCATTATTTTCAGTTATTGACTTCTAAGGTTCAAATTATGTTGCAGCCCGCAGAAGAAACTTTTGATGCAGATTCTCTATGTACATTAATTGACGCTTTTATCAAATACACAAAGGGATCCCCTGTGGCCCTCTATGCTTACAACCTGTCAAATCGCTCTCCGGTTACATACTTCATAGGGTGAGGCGATGCGTATCGGGTGGTGCGGAATTAACGGACCCATTGTGCAATACCCAGCTGGTGGTGTGGAATGGACCGCCATTAGGTTTCTCATCATTTTGGCGTCCACCCCTCAACGTCTTGATTGCAATTGCGTGAAAGGTTAATATCCGAGACAGAGGTAGGATGGCAGAGCTAATGTGACAAATTGGCGGGATTTGGCGCCAGGACAGAGCCATCTAGATCCCGGACATACGGAACTGATTCTTCCCTTCCGCAGCATCTTTAATCGCCGAAATTGGGTCGCATGGTCACACGGAGAAGTGCAGACACGGTTAAGCGACGGCTTCCTGATGCTGAGCTCACTGCTCGCCGCCCATTCCGAGGCCCAGCCATTTTAGACGCAACGATGCTTAAAACGCTGAGAAACGGTTTATCCTCCTGATTTCAACGCTCAACACTGAAGCGCAGCGCGAGCAAGTACGATCAGCCGCAGAACATCTACTTAACGCGACCCTGGCCCATCTAAATTGTAAGGGATCGATGCAACGTTTTATGTGGCTCACAGACTAAGCATTTGTAGCACTATCAGGAATATAGTAATCAGGCTTTAACTTTAGTACTAGTATCCAGATGTAATTCATTTGTGATCTTCGTCAAAGATCCTATTGCTTGAATCTTTGCTTCCTCTCATCGTAGGTTGTGATGCGTTATGATTCAAGTGAAAAGATGCGTTATGATTTGAATCATCACTGAAATCCTTGTTTAACCGCTCACCTTCTAACAGGTAGCCGCCACTGGCATCTCTTTTGCCATGGCCATGTATCTCTGATCTAACGAAAACAAGCGTCCAAATCTCAGTTTACGCTACTCGGTTTAAGATACTATCGTGTACACATGCTGGCCTAATCGTGTACATATACTACATACTTCCATGAAATACTTCATGGAAGATAACAAGAGGCTGCAAAACGGAATACAACTTCTAGATCATTCATGCAGCATGGCATAAATTTATCAGGAGAAAAAGATTTTCGATAAATTTCTTCAGAGTTGAATTTCGATGTTGGCGTCTTCTCCTTTGACCAACTCAAAGACGACTCTCTTCAAGACCTGATCTCCATCTTTGACTATGGCTTCGTATGTTCCGTGGAATCCCTTTAATTGGTGATTCGTTGGGCCACTGAATGACGTCACTTCCTCTGTCCTCCACTCATCTCTCAGCAGTCTTCTCACAACTTTTCCAGCCTGGTTATCCTATATGACGTAATTGTATTCATTGATTGATGTGTTATTAATACTGATTCACACACCTGGACCTGTTCGTTTACTAAATACAAGTCAATATTGCAAAATACGATGCCTTTCACCGCGGGATGGCTGTAATACAATGTAAGCCCTTTCTCGTAAATCTCAGCCCTTTGTTCGAGATTGGTGTGTTTGTCGTCCAACTCTGAGATCCAAAGAGGCAAACCGAGTTCTGCAAGGCGATCGAGTCGGAACTACAAGAAGAATTGCACCTGATGCCCTATTCAATCGAAGAAAATTCACTCAAAGAACTCACCCAGGTCAAGTCAGCATCTTGCAGATCAGATAGATGAGATTGGATTCCGATTCCTCCAACTGGAACGCCACGTTTTTGATACGCTCTGATTTGCTGTTCCATTGCCTATAATGAAAACAGCGAAGGGACAGTGAAAGAAACAGAGTGAAATAGACACTGGTCGAGAAATGGTGATTATGATTCTCACCGATGTGTAAACACCATTCCTAACAAGATTGAAATCATTTACAAAGAGAGTGGCAGTTGGATCCAATGAGTGTGTTAGGTTGAAGAGTTCATCTGTGATGTATGGGTTGCCTGTCTTCTCTTCAAACCAACGATGATGAAGGTTCTCGTTGTTTACATCCCATTGCACAAACCTGTTGTGCAAAAGCAAATCTTGCATTTGGTACAACTTGGAGCGAATGACTACTACTCACTGTCCCTTGTAGTGGCTGGTCATGTACTTAACTCGACGAATGATTGCAGCTTTGATTTCATCTGCCGTTTTATTTTGAATCCATTCTGTCAGTTTACTCTCCTTTCCCCACACCAGGCATTGTCCTTTGATGTCAGTGATGCTGAAAATTTTAATTTCGCAGCAAGAGTATTAGTTCTAAAAAAAGATAGACTCGGATCAGTCTCGACATATAAGTGATGACTGAGTTTTACGGGTCATATGCTTGACATAATGCCGTCTAATTATCTGATATAGATGTGATATTATTATGAAAACGTGTGGGTTCTCAGTTGACAGTAAACAATGAGTACAGGCCAGCTGTTGTATATGTATATCTCACTTGTGTTGCCTCAAAGCCTCCAAGCTTTTGTCAACGACGTCAAATTGAACTTCATTCTGTGGGGATAAGGTTTATATTAGAATTTGAAAGAGAAGTATCATCACCTCCACAGTTTCCATGACGGGCCACTTCATGTCATTTCCGGTAATCGCACAGTTGAACAGATTGTAGAAGTAATCTCTCATTTGTTCTTCCCTGGTTCCACCTTCATGCAACCAACTGTCGATATTGGCCCCAAACGGGAATGACTGCCGGGTCTGGTTCACCTGATTCAAAGAGTTCATGAGGGTCAAATACAAATAACCGATAATACTTACCACCAAGTACAAGTCAGAGTACTCTCCATTGTCCAATTTAATGCTGAGGAATTAACATTATATAGATCGAAGAGCAGATAGTTCCAACTCACTCAATGTTGATGTCATTCTTCCTGTGTCGGATGATTCTTTCATTGGCGTCGGACTTCCAGTCGCTAGATTGTTGTATCTCTTGTTTATGTATCAAAGCAACCATTAACCTGACATTCTCGCTTCCTAGGCCACTGACGGTTAGACGGACCTGGGCGATGGACTCTGGAATTTTATTTAATATCGGTCTCTTTATGCCCACATTCATGTATGTGCAATTTTGTTTTGCAAGTTATGACACATATTCTTTATATGGTATCCTAAAGAGCGTAGTGATTTCAACATTAGCTATAAATATGTTTGCATGCTTTAAGGAGAAGTAGGGTGCTCGTAATTTCTCCAAGAAATGCACATCCCTGACTTGGTTTCTTGAAATCTTAATTGTATTCATTTCATTATTAATGGTATTCATTTCATTTTAAATCAATTCTGACAATCTGAAAGAGTAAACTATCATTTTTTTTTCTACAGCTGGTATATTGTCGGCTAGAAATCGTGATTTTTATTTGATTATGGGCCTACATTATATTCAATTATTCTGAATGCTGACAGGCCTATTTATATAAATATTTCAAACGGTGATTCTTTGGTAATGTCGCATAAATTAATGAATCAAGTGATGAGTCAATGCTTGTTCTAACGCCCTGACAAACACTCGTCGCTCCAGCTGCTTCGATTTCAATGAATTTTAATTTATTATTGTTACGTTCTATAGCATATATACAGAGTGATTCAAAAGTATATTAATTTACAAGAAATGGGGATTTTTTTCAAGGTTTCTTAATACGTTATAAAAATGCCATTTTCTATGAAAGTGCGCGCTGTATGTCAAAATAATTACCGTTTACAGTTGGAATATCCTTTTTATCAAATAATTAGGCCCTTTACCGGGTCATCTTATATCAAATATTCCAGAAATTCTGCATTAACGACAAGGCCTCAGAGCGCGTATGTGTCGTTCCGCTCAGAGCATCAGAGGCGCGAACAAACATACGTACACAATGGCGTCATTGCCAGATTTGCCGCGTCAAATCAGAACTAATCTTTAAAATTAAGAAACTTATATGTCATCATAGTTCTAGAAGTTTAGAACTTGATATAAAAAATAAAAAAAATATCCTTTGAATGATACTATATTAATTATTTAGTTTTTGATGTAAATCTTAATAAATATGGTTTTATGTGATCATTCTTTAATTAATAAATATAACTCATACAAGTATCTATTGATTGTTATGTAATCAAATGTTATAGTAAAAACAATGCTATTGAATACCTAGCAAAACGATCCGGACTAATTCGGTTTATTTCGGCTCAGAGCAGCAGAGGCTGCAAATAAGACACAATGACACTATCACCAAATATGTATTTAATAAAATTCTCAATCACAAAACTTTACACGTGAAGAAAATGGGCCAAGGGAGTTATTTATTACCGAGGGTTTTCGCATTATTTTGTGATCTCCTCTCTGCATGCTCATAGAAACCTATGCTGTAAACTTTTATTGGTTTACGTGAGCAAGCTTTTGCTGTTGATGTGGCCAAAACATGTATGTATTAGCCCTGCGTTATTTTGGCTTTACCATTGCATTTTAAACACTGTGGAACGATCCAGTCTCTCACTAAAAATATGTGGCATTCATGTGTCGTAATTCATTGTTGCAACACTAGTCCTAGCTGTTTGTAAATTCTTAGCTTATAAAAAAAAAAAAACAACGACACATCTGTTCTTCAGAGTAACGATTAATACAGATAATTGAGTCAAAGTGAGCATTATTTAATAATGTTGTAATATTATAAAGGGCGTATCGCGAGATTGCCAAAAACTCTTTTGACGAAGACGCTTTATTGTTGTAAATAAAATTTTGCGCAAGTTTCGTCAATGCTTATTTGTATTTGTTAAAATATTATGAATATCTTCTGGCATCTAACTACAAAAATGTTTATAATTAATTGGTTATATACGCAATATAATGTAAGAGAGACGTCGCTCATTGAATGAGTTAAATGCGCTTGATCGCGAATATTATGAATGAAAAATGAAGCGAGTTACGATGCAGTGCCATAACTTCGCAATTATCAAATTATTTGAAGAAAGCAACTAAAATAAAATGAATGATTGTGTAGAGGCTACTGCAACTATAAATAATAATTATTTTAGTGCACATAGTGAAGAGAAAAAGAACATTTTTAAAACACATTACACAATGTTGAATAATCCACATTACTTGTCAATATACTTTGTAATTAATAGAATTAAATCAAATATTCTCGATACTTGTTTTGCACCAAACAAGATCGTTGAGAACAAAAATCCTCTTCTTTGGTCAGAAAATTCTTCCGTAAATTTCCCGAAAAATTAATACAAAGAAAAAAATGTTAAATATTTTAAAATAAAAGCTAATTAAATTTGGGCAAGCACCGTTATATAAGTAGAAAATGCAATTGTATGCCACAATTTCAGACTATAATATCACTGGAAGATAGTCCCGCGCAATATGTACACCTTCTTTTGAGTTATGATTGATTACCCTCGATCCCACTTTAATGAAGTTCCATTCGTTTGTGGAGGAATTTTAAAAATTCTAATTTACACCTTGACAAGTACTATTCTAGCATTATCATGGTTGTGGCTGATGTTGGCGATTATTTACAATTTCAGTATCTTCTTGCTGCCGTTGTTAGTTCTGTCCACTCTAGTCTGTCAAATGCAATCAGTCTTTGTCGGGTCTTAAAGCAAGGACAGTGGTCTTGAGGGCAATTATCATGGTAGTCGGCGCAACAATTAAATATTCAAGCTGGGCGCTTGAACCCAACCGAATCTGATATTCATTATATCACTGATTGATAATTATAATAGTACATGTATCGTAATTATTGAACTGTTCTTACTGAATTTGGGAGCAAAATCTCCTCCGATTTCTATTTCTCCATCTTCACTTCGTGCAAATCGTATGAATGCTAACCGCTTCACGACAGTCTTCCGTGATTCTAAAAAATGGGTTGGATTAGATAATATATGTTTATCGCAGGCCTCATAATTATGATGAATTACACATGCAATGCGACGTGCAAGCCTTACGTCTAGGCAGGAGAGCTTCCAATGTGAGTGTGTTGCCCATTAATGAAGCAGTGTTTCCCAGGACTACGGAACATCTTGCGTAATATTTTCGGTTACGAAGTACTTGGCCAAATTCGAAGATAACTTCCTTGCTGTGAGATTACAATTTGAGTACAGTTTTGACAAGTGAGGGAACAGAAGGGAAAGCGTTTTGGCTTACCTTAAAGCTGCGTTCCCTTCTTGAGCGAGTACAGCAAAAAATGCGACGCAAATGGACAAGAAATTGAAGAGAATAATTCTTGAAGCCGCCATCTTCGGATGCTCGGATATTCCCAAGCATACGCAACATGCAGTCAATTTTATACCTTCAATAATCAGTTTACTGCAACTATAGGTTTTACACTCATTTGCATATCAAATAATGACGACATTTGCCAATAAGTTTTATATGCATTTACATAACAAATAACGACGACTTCAATAGGTTTTAAATTCCTGTAATCACAACCCTCTTTATCAAATCTTTTTATTGGTTCTTGAGAATGAGTACATGATGTCTCATCATGTCCTCAATGTCTTCATTGGGCTAACAATAATGATACTAATTTACTAATATCAGTATAATTATATTCGCATACAATTTAAGGCTGTCAACGATTTACAAATATTATCAAAAACTGTGAACTGTGCGTATATAAAACATTTGATTAACCAAAATTTCATCATTAAGAACTGTATATCAGCCTTCGGAAAACTGTTCAATGAAAGCAAAGAAGTTTTAACAAGGAGCCCAACTACCACTCCAAACGGCCACGACCTCCACCTCACGCCCTCTGTTGGTGAAGCTCCAAAGTACTTTAACAGAACGAGCGAGCTGTGCAATTAACATTGCAAAGATGGCAGATCCAGCATTATGTTTGTCACGGAAAATATATTAAAAAGAGCGAGTGGTCGTCTGGCTATGGAGCCCAATGTGCAGAACATGAATTGAACAATATATTCGTGGGTTTTTTTCATTGGTGATATTCAGACATTGTTGCTCCAACAATGAACGCGGCAACGCATCCACGCTCACCAACAATCCCATTGCTCCCTGTAAAAGCATGCACACTGGACTTGCTATAATTATAGTCTATGAGGAATTATATACAGAGTGGGTCTAAAGCTACTCCATGTTAAAGATTTCAAAGTTTTTCAATGGCCCGGCACTTTTTTCAATAAAGTGTTACAAAACAGGCCGCAATGTAAAAACCACGCAAAGATAAAATTTCATGCTGCTATTCCTTTCATTTCTATTCCAATTATACCGACATTGATACCGATTTATCTCAATCAAAAGAGTGACCCAACATTCGGCATTATTTTGATGATTTTTCCTTTTAGGTCCAGACCACGGATGACTCAAGATATATCAATAACGAAAAAGATAAAAATGCGAAATAAAATAGTCACTAAAATCTACTTTTTTTTATGGATGAACGAGCTATTCTATTGACTGTGAATGCGGTTGTTGAGATTGCAGCACTAATGTTTAGCTACTAAAAAAATAAAATAATAATAAAGCAGATAATTTGTACTGCAGCGCCACGCAGATGACATTCCACAATGTTGGTTCAGTTGCCCATCTGATTTCGCTCAAACAGAAGCTCTTCACGATCACATCCAACTCGCATTTAAATGTTCCTCCCTCCTTTGAAATTAATATTTTATTCGATTTCTTTGCATAAATGGGCGCATAATAACTTTGTCAATCCAAAATCAGGTATTTTTTTTTTTTTTAATAATTGATCAATTTTAGCAAATTTAGCATTTACGAGTCGATCCCATTTACATTGTCTTATATGGGTCGTGATATCCGTACTCTCGGCACAAGTGTCTAGTTCCTTTGTGGGCATAAATGTATTTTCAAAATTGATGCATTGCCATATAGATATGAATACCAGCTTCCTAATTAATATTAATTAATAATAATTAATATATGTACGAAATAGGACAAACAGTTCACTTGTATTGCACGTTTATTATAAACTCGTGTACACAAAAATTGTGATCAATAAATTCATTTGTAATAATCAATCAATCAATCAATCAATCAATCAATCAATCAATCAATCAATCAATCAATCAATCAATCAATCAATGGCATAAATACATGTAGTGTCTTCTTCGAACATGTTTTGAAAAGGAATGTTTGGGATGATTAAAATACAATATGCGTCCCTTCTACAAACAGACTATGCAAATGTACAAACAAGGTAATGTTAAATTTAACATATAATCATCTCTTTCGCCTTGTTAGCTTTCAGACATTGAGCTCCGATCCAAAGCCGCACAAACAATAAATAAATAGCTCGACTTCATTGCAATCAATTGCATTTCCGAGAAATTTGGTTTCAATAATCTCGAAAATATGACGTAATTTAACGAAATCGAAGTAATTACGTATAGAATAAAGCACCAAAGGATAGTGAAGATTTTCATAGAAATTGTCATTTTGGGGATTCATAGACATGAACTCCGGAGGCGAAAGTGCTTTTCTTTTTCTTGGGGTCTGATTTGAGTTTGAGGCTTGGTATGGCATCGGGCGCATCACACAGACATTGGTTGTGTTCGGAATAGTCGTTCCTCTCACTCCAATCTCGATCTCCGAGATCTTCGAAATGTGACCTCATCGTGCCTTGTCTTATGATGACTTTAGGGTCCGGACAGCCCTCCTGCGTATGCTGGTAACCGTAGTGCATGGTATTATCGCTCAGTTGCATGGTTCGGTCACCAGGTGGCAGTGTGTGTGTCATTTCCGGCGGCACGCTGTCGTATTCATCCGCGCTCATGCGTGATCCGGCTCTTCGGTAATCCCGCCTAAAATGGAGAAAAAAAAAAACAAAAAAAAAAACAAAAAAAAAAAAACAGAACAATACAGTGAGGGTCATAGCAGATTATGTAACTAATCTCACCTTTTAAAGTAAATCAGAACAAAGAATAGCAACAAGGCTCCTATAACGATCCCTAGTGCAACTCCAAGACCGATTATTATTACGACGCCTGTAACAGATGCGTAATGATTAGGAAACAGTGCGTTATGATTCGACGTGCCCTGAATCTCTGGTTGCCCATTGTCTCAGAGTTAATTACTCACCATAGGGGGACTTCCACTCCCGCGAGAGGGAATGCCACAGGTTCCGACCTCCATCTACCGAAGGAAATGAGGAGAATGTTTAATTCAGCATTGTGATCATTAAGTGACCGACGAGTGTGGTGACTAATGGAATGCTCTTCTATAATGGAACAAGATTCTGTGCACACTGGAACTATGAATCACAGGCATCCACTGCGGCATAATTGCTTTAACTGACGGTGGATTCTGCTGTGGACGTCTCAAGTGCTGCGCGTGACAGCGCTACCCTGCCTGCTCTATTAAAGTATTTGCATATATCCAGGCCTTAGTACATCAACAAAGCGTTGCTTCAATGGTAATACTAAATCCTAATAAGACAATGATTACTAAGAGGGTTCCATTAACCATATAATTTTATTTCGTATCGCATGTACCTTGCTTGTCAGGGTGCTCTATGCACTGCGGGTGCTTGCCAACCCACTCCGTGCCTCGACACACAAGGGTGTGCTTCTCCCCTGTCACGTTGCACGTGATGGTCGACGTCATTCCATCCCTCAGAAGCCAGGCATTCGGCGACACGACAGGATTTGCACATCCGACCACTGGAAATGATCACAACGCACTAAAGGTGAAGCAAACATTGCGATATATATACCTTCATATGCGATCAGAAAAATCGCCTGGACAGCACCCGGTGTATTTGCGCTGTTTGTACGGATTGTGATGCTATTCGTTTCGGATAGAAATATATTTCTTATCCGTTGTCGTCCGCTGCATATATCAAAGTTCTTCTTCGTCTGCATTTCGGTGACCCTTCCGTATTTTTGGCACAACGAGCCGTCCGTCTGCGGCAGATAACCCTGCAAAGCTGCTCCGAAGTCGTACAAAGTGAGATTAATCCGTTGCCCCGGAAAAACACTGATTCGCCAGTCGCAGATGGAGTCCTGGTGAGAGTTGACCAATACGCCAGTCGGACTGGTCATCAGTGATTCCTGACACCGGTCTAATGGATGGGACACTGAAATTGAAAGTGATTAGAAGGGACGTGTTTTGTTTCACTGACAATGCGGAATATCAAGATGGCAGATAGGCCTTAATGATCTGATCCCAAGCGGCTCTGGTCTCTGTCAGAGGGTGACACCGACTGACCTTGAACGCATCTGTACGACGTCTGAAGATAGCGTTCCATCTCTTGCGGGCAGTTGCCTTGGTGTCGGTATAGCGCGTCATCTGGTAGTAACAGTGAGCACGACTTTCGACCCGAACATTTGGCATCCATTTCGGATGTGACGTCAGCGTGACAGCCTATCCCATCATCCACTGCGATACAGCCTCCTTGACGCATGCGTCCGTAAAGAGACGTCTCCATGACGATTACACTATTGTCGTCACACTTTGCCTTGAATCTGTCCAAGTTGCAGTATTCAGTGCTCTCTGTGAATATAATGACGGACGAGATGATTGCTTTGATAAATTCGCCTGGCTCATTTCACCTGGAGATGACACAGAGTATAACAACGTAATTAAATTGGACCAAGACCAAATTGATCCCCAGATGAAAGGCGCACAGGGGAAGGTATATGGAACAGAAGAAGAGAACACTGATAGAATAAAGAAAAGCACAGAGGATGGCATCTGTATAATTAGGAAGATTAAAGCAGCTGCAACCATCCATCTCAGGCAAACGCCATGAAGACAAATTAGCCACAGGTCACGTGATCTCTCGTCTGCGCAGCTCCTGTGCGCACAACGCCAGGAGGCGCTGTGGCATCATTGCGGAAATTACCATAATACCAAGCGGCACACGGCATGAGCGACGCCCCGGCAAGTCAAATGTTATGGTACTCATGAATAGCAGATTACAAGGCGACTATGTATCCTCATGGGGGCTGGCTCAAAGGTTCCAAGCGCGCCGTCTCCGCGAATGTCGTCCGGAATAATTGCAGCTGACCAAACGGACTATGTCATGCATATATTCAGAGGCGTTAGTTCCCTTTATAGGGATTCAGGGCTTCTCTGCTCCGCGTATGTGCTCTTTAGGGATTAGGGTTGGTAAGGAAGAGCAATGCCTGTAGATGGAATGGACAGTCTGGTGTTAATCCCATCAAGCGTATTCATTGTCCATTAGCTTATCTTAGGGAAGTGCTAATGTGATTTTATTTGGTGCAAGGAGTGAAGCAGTGCCTTTTGTTCCCTTGGATACGACGAAGCCTTATTCTACACAATGCTAATTTGATCAATCGGAATGTATAGCATGTACCTCATGCAGCTAAGCGACGAATGCGTTCTGACTTGAGCGATGGACCGTGCATTGATGCCGCTTGTGAAGTCAGAGACAATCCCGCTTTTATCTCTTTTTGTTCTCTCAAAAAGAGTAGCTCTTTCTTGTCTCCCAAAAAAACACTTTCAAATAATCGACCCGGAATGACCATCGAAATGAAGTGAAAGGTCGTGAACTCCCAACATGCATTTCAAACCCAAGTAATGGTCACTATGGTGGAGTGACCACAGACGTTGATTACTCTGCTGGTCTTATTTCTATGGACAAAATAAAATAAAAATAAGACATAAAAATTGGGCTCTGTATAATCGATATAATCCGAAACCCGTATATAAAGCCTAAACAGGACTTGTCATATTATGGATTAATTAATTAAAATTGTGGATTCTTGTTATTATTGGATTGGTCATTATTTGAGGTGCTTTTGCCGCAAACTTCCACAAATATTAAAACTATATATATGTAATACATTTTCATTGAATAAACACATTCTTATTGTATAGTACTACCTCACTATCACTATCTTTATACATACATACATCTTTATACATCTTTATACATCTTTATACCTCACTATCTTTATACATGTATTCTTCTGCATCATATGAGACTAAGTGTTACTCAATCAAGTAACATCAAATTATAATAATGGTAATTATGGTGCATATGTACAACTTACAATAAGAACAATAATTTAATTCTATCTTGCTATACGTACATCAGCTACAAGTAACCAATTAGTCGAATTCGAAGTGATATTTCCGGACGAACCTCGAAGGCGATAAGTGGCAATGTCAACTGAATTCTCAATCGAGTGAGACTTAAGACACGGATTTAAAGCCGTTTTAATCGCAGATCTGCCTGGAAAGTTCCCCGCCCCTCAAAATGAGCACGTGGGCGAACCTAGTAGCCCTCTCTTCAGAAGAACGCCCTGCACCAGACTGCAGGTGGTTTGCATAAAGCTCTCAAGGCTACCATGACATCAAGACGGCCTTGGACATGGCTGTGAGAGCATATGAAAGCCGTTTGACTATCGTGATTGCGTGCGGTGTTGAGCTAAGTTAGCGCTGTTTCATGTGCGTTGACCATTGTCTAACGAGCAGACGACGGCCACACCACCAGTCTGGGTGTTACACAATGGTATCAAGTATGTTAGAATTTCTCTGATGACATCTTCCTGCTAAGTTTGCAATAGTCACATCCAAATAATCATGGCTGATACAATGTATATGTAAATTGCATGCATTTGGGAAGAGAGCAATAATCACGTTCAATGTAGCCTATTTGGCGACTGGTATTATATTGATTTATTGGCTGACTGCAATCCTATGCCGACCGTGGGGGTCGAGGTCCCAGGTTCGAGACCCGATCAGGCCACGGGCGTTATGATTGTGAATTACAATTGTGATTCTTCGGTGATTCTGCAGTGCTGCCCAACTGCGTAACAAGGCCGGGCGGTGTGTACTACTGTCTATGGTGGTATGCAGGATAAAGAACCCTTGGGATTTATCGATAAGAGTAGGGGGAAACTCCGGTCCCGGGCCTTCTGTTCTGGCGCCCGTATCATCCGATTGGTTTGGGTGGAGCCGTAAAACCCCAATCACACACAATCACACACATGAACTGTTGATTCCTGGGCGTCGTATCAACATGGGAATTAATGAAACATGGAGCATAGCCCACTTTCACATGTCACACCCATAACCATCTTCAAATGACATCTGCACGCGACCTACCCGATGCATATTTATATAAACACAATCAATATTAGCTGATAACGATGCCAAACGCAGTGCTAAAACCACGACGATCCAGACATTATATTTATATTGCTAACACGATCGCACGATAGACAAGTAGCATCATTTACTCCAGCGACGACCTCGTTATGCCGTGCTGTGTCTTTGATTTTTCTATGAGGTGTCGATCAACGTGCCTGGAAATGGAAGCACCTCAGAAGTTGAATTACAGTTTTATGCTTTGATGTTGTAGAATAAAAATTGATTAATTGGAGGTGTCTGACTCGAGGCATCCTTGGCAATGAGTTGATTATAAGTCGTGTAATTTTGGATCAGGACGACATCAAAGTTCGTTTGTATTTCTAGCCTTTAGCTCAATGACATGGACGGTGGAAATACCGACATCGCAGAGATCGTGAAAGTAACAACTAACAAACACAATTATCGATTATCGGTGTGCGTGTCATATCATGAGATCACGTGGGTATACTTAGTATAAGGTTTGCTTCCATTTATAGATCTTGGTAGAGCAAAGAAAGGTTGGATGCCTCTTCTAGGAGACGAGTGGTTTTGTCTGGTCGCCCCGTAATTGAAACACTCAAATGTCAAAAATGAATATAAAAGGAATCCCTTGTCAATATTGTTTATTGCACAGATGAGTCGTGCCGAATGATTATAATATGGCAAATGTCCGTGTATTATATCGCTCGTAGAACATTTCACGGGTATTTTTTGTTTGTGTTGAAGAAGTCCAGTCTTACCGTTGTTTCTGGTTGTTCAACTAGCTATACTTTATGTGGGACATTAACTCTGATCAAATTTACGGTTGATTTTCAGGAGTCTTCGAACACAAATGGATAAGCCTGGCGGTCGATGTTTCCGAGTATAATTATGATCGACGGTTCGAATCACCAATCAGACGGCTTTTTAAAACATCTAATGGAGAGATCAAGTGCTTTCCTTTAATAGAGATCGGACGTTTGATAATTGGTGTATGCTATTACCAGCAATGTAAACCGTGCTGATGTACTACATAGCCCTAAACGCAAAAGGTGAGCATTGTGTATTTTAAGACCACTCCCGGATTTCACCTCCAAGAGGCAAGTTTGCCAAAGGTACCCAATACATCCCTGTCGACATTGATCGATTCGTGACGCTCCCTTTGAAGGGCTCCAATTGGGAGAGTCATCGCCAAGCGGACGAAATGAGAGGGTTGAAATGAAAAGATCAAAAAGAATAATGAAGCTTATCTCAGTAGAATCCTCGGCTCAGCCTCGGTGGATGAAGTCAGCGCCTATTATAATGATGATTAAAGCAATGGTGCTACTTTATCGTGTCACCAGGGGCGTCGGTTTAATTCTAGATTGTAGCATGTAGATGAGAATTATTATTCATTGGCTTTGGGTAAACTAACAACATAAAGTACTCGAGCCGTGAATGAGCAGATCTTCAGCAGTTCTGAAACAAGAATTCTCGCTCTCATCTCGATATAACTATTCTACTTGAGTAAGAAAGTCGTATTCATAATTTTGAATTGGTCTTGAATCTTATTCATTCGAGACAGATTGTTTCAAAATTGGTATCTTTGCATTCATAATAGCAAAATAAATCGATCAGAAGAGGTTCTGAAATAAACAGAGGCATTCTTTAAAGTGAAGCATTAAATTGCAAAAGGTTCCGACATCGTTTGTCTTACTGGCATCCTCGTGTCTTCTAATATAACCCTATCAAAACCCAGAAGAAAAAGATGGTTGCTGCAAGGAATACTACCCAATAAAATCACAAACCAATAACATTATAAACCAATTTCTAAGATATATGTATATATTTATACTAGTAATCTTACCTGTGTTTCGTCCGGAATACACAGCCTTTGAAGCTTCAATCAAAGCGATGATAACTAGGAGATGATTCCTTAACATCCAGGTAAAATCCACAAATCCAGCAGCAGAAATTCCCAACATTGCGTGAAGTTTGATTCTTTATTTCCCGATAATCCAGCTATAATCCTTCTCCCTGCGCTTTCCGATGTTCGAGTGAGGTTCCCCTGTGAGCACCGCTGCTCCTTCAAGGGGGAGGGGGTGGGGAGAGAGGAGCGGGGTGCGGGAGGCTGCCGTAATGATGCAACTCAGAGCTGGACAGGGGCGCGAAATGAAAAGCTTTTTTGCCGCTGTTCTTTTGTTTGTTGCTGCGGCTAATGGTCGTGGTTGTGTCGTAAAATGGCAATTATTTGGTCGATTTTTACGGCGAAATTTGACGCAATAACGAAATTAACGACATTAAGATGACAGGAAAGGGAAACTGAGTACGAGTCAAAAATGTTTGATTTATGAATATTCTTTATCGATTTTGTGTTTATAGAGCTTAGATATTTTGCTTTGTACTCTCACGAGCAGGCATGCATTGGGTGGGGCTTATATGTAAGATGTTATTTCGATTAATCGCGAGTCTGAATATCCTTTATCTGGGTTCAAATGCATGGTGGACATGTCATGGTGGTCAACGCTGGTAGCCAGCCAGCAGGTGACCACTCCATCATTCAGCTCATAAATCGTAATAAAAATAGTGGTGATTTCACCCGCATTGTTTCTGGAGAGCTTGATCTGAAGAGCCATTTAAATGCATGCAATGAAAGCACACGCTTGATGACAATATGTGTTTATGTGTATTCATCCTCAGTAACCAACATTTTGTACATGAATGCGTATTCATACATCTTATACGTTCTTGTCACTTGGTTAGATTAATTGAAAAAAAAAATATTCTAATAATTGCACCGTTTTAATAAGCATACAAGAACAACTACAATGTAATGTATTATAATACTTGTATTATGCGAGGGCAATATTTGTGGAGGCAAAGAAACAAGCATTTTTACAAAACAACGGTTTGCTTTTTCGAGCCATACCAGCCACAAAGCAGAGCAAATGGGAGGATTAATCTGTTTGGAATCCCCTGACAATCGCACCAGGTATTAGAGCCAAATGTATGATTCCGCCATTATGCCTTTCCTCAACACGGGCATCCATCATTTAGAGAGAGACACTGCAATACAATAACTCATTAGTTCAGGCTTTTATGCGGCTGCAACAAATGTCTTCCGTCATTGCCCGTCATTGTGCTGTTCAGGCGACGCATGCAGCTGCGAGATTTCCCGTTGGTTTGCACAGTCGATCTTGTGATCTTCCGAAGAAGACCACTCAAAGATTACGATTCATAAATTGCCCTCAAGTGATGCGGACCCATTAGGTGTCCGTCCTGCCTGTCCACCAATTTGTAAAATAGGTCATTGCAGAATATTGTATTATATAGACGATGTTACTGTAATCAATTCGGATGTCGAGTTCGAATTATTTATTAATCAAGGTGCCGTATATATTGCACTCGCACCTGCTCATATATGATTACAGCGAAGTTCCAGAGATTTCTCTGTGAGCAAAGGAAATGAACACCCATCATTAAATACCTGTGAGCGTTGCCATAACAACTGAGTACCTTTGTCTATCAGCGTTTCATTGTGATTATAGGCTTGTACATCAACAACACACGGTCTCTGTCGCCTCAGCACCCATCATCTCCGATGCGAGCTCTTAGCCGAAGAACCACAAAGCGACAATACAGAGATGATGACGGTCTTTGATGTGGCGCCGACAACTAAAAATGCGCTGCTTTAATCATAGGGAACCTGCATCTGACGCGGCCAACTTCCAGCAGCAACATTAGCCTGATTAGGGAAGCCAAGCAACACACCCAACGTTTCCCGGGCCCCCGGTGTCTTGAAGAGCTCCTCAGCCTTCGCATGCTAATGGTCCTCCACCCGAACACGATGGACGTCGACGCTGCTCGAGTACATGGTTGCCATGACTACGTGAAGGTCTAGCAACGCAATCTTAATCAAGGAAGATAGAGTCGTTTATTCTACCGATGTCTGCAGCACCTGGTGCTTGGGCTGAGTAAAACGATGCGTTGTTATCTAGACGTCTTGAACATCCGTTGATAGTTTTAATAAATGCATGTTACGAGTAATTAAGTCATGATGATTCAGTTCATTGTTCCATACTCTATCGAATGCTTTCGGATGGAGTCGGTGATGATGAAGTGGAGCTTTAATAGTCCAACTTGAAGATCAGTTCAATTGTATTCCTGTCCTTCTTGGATCCTTAATTCGGTTTTCTTACCAAAGATGTAATTGCACAAAAGAATTTTACGATGCCTGCTCAAGGGCAAAAAAAAACTACAGTAAAACCTCGATGTATCAAGCGTCCGTCCCTCGAATGTCTCCCTGTGTCGAAGCGTTTTCGAAGTCCCGACGATTCTCCTATACTTTACTATTAGCACTAACATCCGTCCCTCGAACGTCTCATTCTCGAATTTATCCTTGTGTCGAAGTGTTTTCGAAGTCCCCGAGACATATTTTTGATTTGTAGCTCGAAGTCGAAAAATTCGATGAGCATATTTCTCAGTTTGATAACTTCAAAGAGAGAGAGAGATAGTCAGTTATTTACAAAGCATCAAAACATCCCGACCCCACAAAGCAGTCGGCAGTCTTTATCTCTCCTCTGTTTACGCCGCGACCAGAGCTTTGATTGGCTGACTCCAAAGATCAACGGACCGTGGATCTCAATTAGGCTATAAGGCATTTTGTTGTTGGTGCATTTGTGATGATCTTTAATGAATGACCGACAAAAGACCGCAAACCGACCAGAGCTTGGCTGACTCCTAAAACCAATAGACCGTGGATTTCGACTAAGGCATTGTTGTTGGTGTGCTTGTGATGATATTTAATGAATGCTGATAAAAGACCGCGCGCATTCAAAGCTAGAGTTAATTAAAGAAATCCAGCCTTAGATCTACACGTTGATAAATATTTGTTAATTAAAAATTTCAATCTCAATTTCTCCTATAATCATTTCTTTGGTCTAGATTTCTCGTAAGTCATGAGATCACCGTTCATAGTTTATGATTTCATAACGCATGCAGTTAATCATAACGTCAGAGCACGGTTCAAATCATAACGGTCATATCATAACGGCCTCGATCTATCCCTCGAAGTATCCTTGAGTCGAAGTATTTGAGCTAACCCCACGAACTTCGACACATCGAGGTTTTACTGTATGTCGTGTGACGGAATTCCCTTATAGTGTGACTGAGACAGGAGCTAAAATATATTATTAAACAGCGCTAAGCGGGCGGTAACTGTACATGTGTATACATTGAACCCAATCTCACATGTTTATAATATGTTCACGAATCCCGCATTAAGCTAATCCTACAAATCGTCAGTTAAAACTACTTCAACGTCGTTCATGGAGACGGTTCCTGGTGACTTTCCGATCTTCGGTTCTTCCATCGTTGCTTTCAGTTCGCTTCACACTTGGTCTAAATCTAACTCATCTTCATTCCATTGGTACTCTTGTTACAACTCGTAATACTACCGGGTCTCCTGTGACTCAGGTGTGACTCATACACCATGTTATCGGTTGGTAGCAAAAATACATCACGATTGCTGATATACGTATTAGAACAACGAGATGCCTTTATTGTGAACAGGTGGGATTAAGATGATAATACTGTGAGAAACTGATGCTTTGAAAACGATCCCATCTCCTGGCAGTAGGTTTTCATACATGACTACGTAGTACAAGGCATCTTCCCTGTAATATAGAGTGATATACGATATGCACATGCTTATTTTCGTCAGTTAATACTTCAGATTTCCATCGAATCCTTAGCCCAAATTACGCCCCCCCCCGCTGCACGCACACATACTTATTGCACTACATTACAAATTTTATGATTCTATTTCAACATCATTTTTCTCGGAATTCTCCGTCATTCTGATCAATGTTCAAAGTTTCTTCAGCCCAGATTCAACGTCCTTCATGATCCTGAGACAAAGTTAATCTCGCCATTTAAGCGCCACACACTGGATTCCAACGGGAAGGCCTCCAGCGTCTATTTGGTCCTACAATATAATTTCCATTCAACCCTTGACATCCCACTCTCCTCTCCACCCTACCTCGACGATTCTCTCAGTCAGATTTCCATGCGCCTTGTATGTCTTCAGGAGCTGCGTGTCTCGTTCACTGGCCGGAGACGCAGGAACAACTGCAGCAGGCACATCCAGCAAGTTGTAGATCCCCAGATTTGTTTGACAATCTGGAAAGAAATCGGTGAAATTCAGGGACTCGATATAAGAGAGTAGAGGTCCATAATGCCTCAGATCGTTGGAGCCGTGTTTTGTGGCGACAACAGGGCTTGGAGGGCAGATAACGCCACCCAGGACAGGTGACCTCCAGGCGGAATTGAAGTCTCCACGAAATTTCTTACAAACAGAATGGTTGAGTGCTTTTAATGAACGGTATTCACTCACTTGGAGCTGCTTGGTAGAAGAATAATCATTAATAACAAGTACATCCAGGTATGAAGTGACTCACCACAACCCGGTTGCTGCTTCTAGTTGTGACGCTTTTGTTGGGATCTGAGAAATGAGTTTGAAGATGGTAAAATATTGGTAGGCCATCTTGCTGTACATAGTTATAGAGAAATGTTTGTCTTTATGTAATGACTGATTTGGAAAATGTACAATACTATAATAGTAATTGAGCCAACTGAGACACTTGCGTAGGGGAAGGTGGCGAGTATAGGCCTCGAGCAAGGCCCTCTGGATATCCAGGGGCCGGTTCCAAAAAGAAACTTAAGTGGTAAAACTAAGTTTGAGAGGAGTTAAGTTGACTAAAACGATTCCAGAAACAAACTTAAATCCTCTACACCTTGCAAAACTTAAGTGACCTCTCCACCTGACTTAAATTAAACTTAGTGAATTCAAGATGGCGCCGATTAGAAGACGCCGGATTAATGCTATGGTGTCAATACCTAGAAGAAGCCTTCCAGACAGGAGCAATGCTCTGGAAAGCGTTATGAAAAAAAAAAAAAAAAAAAAAAAAGCGTTAAGAGAAAATGAAACAAAAAACGTTATGACTGTAAAGCGGAAAAAAGAGCACTTGTTACGCTATGATTAGGAATCAACGATGCTATACGCTTGCATTTCGCGTTTGTGATGCTTTTGTTTTCGATAAAGATGCGGAAAAATCATAAACAATTCATAAAAGTCATGTTGCAAGTTACTTTACCACTGATCAAATTTTCTGCCATGTCTTGTACATTCCTTGGCAGATAGCCAAATCCGATTTACGCTACTTAAGTTAAGTTCAGCCAAAATGCGTTTGTGGAATCGACTTAACTTGAAAACTTAACTTAAGTAACGCCTGGAGGACTTAACCTAAGTCCCAAAGTTAAGTTTCTTTCTGGAATCGGCCCCAGAGGGCCTTGCCTCGAGCCAGCAGGGAAAAACCGACTAGCCAACCGAATAATAACCGAACGCCGCCGCCTGGGATTTTACTGGTCGGCCGAAAGCTTCATTTGAAGAGTTGGCTCAGTCGCCGCCAAAAATCCATCGGTCAACCGCATTTCTTTCGATTTGACAGGCAGTAAATGATGATTTATATAATAATTTATTATAAGATCTAAAATCGGAGGTTCTAAAAAAAAGGATACTTTCTATATACTGATATTAAGGGGAACCTAGTCATTTTCCCGCTGTCTCAAGAACAGCAGGTGAGGAAGAAATATATATCTCCTCTGTATAATTATACAGAAGGGTTTGGGGCGGTGGGTGTGGCAAATTCAGGGCAGGATAGGATTTAATTAATTCTGATTACATGGATTATGAACCTTCATGCATTATCTAGCTGTATGTATATGTACCCTTGTAGGTGACATACTTTTGTGGTTTGCCGATTCCGCCAATCTCATATTGCGCTTCTTGCAGATTCGCCATCGGCTTAATTAAAACAGGTTAAGAAGTGAGCGAATACGAGGCATTGATGTCATGCCCGTGGCTGAATAGGCAGGCGGTGTGACAGCTTATGCGAGTCACACGCTACATCGCGGGAAATTCAAGAATGGGTAAGGAATTATATCGGACGATCAAGAGCATCAAAACACCCTTGAAGCACCCTTGAAAACACCCTTGACCAAGAGCCCAGGGGTTCCGAACATGTTTCATGATAAACTGAAGGGAGACTGAGTTTCTTCGATGATAACTCCCAGTAAAGTGGTGTATTTTCACGTGGAACACAATCGAATAATAGGTAATAAGGTATATCTTCATGGAAGAACCAGCGAAAAAAATTAAGTCACCATCGCTTTGGTCATGAGGATCTGAAGAGACCTTCACCAGCACGCAGGAGACGCCATGTTTACAAGAACGCTCAAGGAAGGGTCCACATCTTCATATATTATTGCCTGCGAGGACAAAACAAGATCAAAAGGCCAAACATAAAGGCGTGATTAACACTAATAGAACCGAATATACAAGAAGTAGAACTTCAGATCCAAATCAGAACAGAAATGCACAGAAATTCGTATGTGCCGTTTTGTAGCGTATACAATTCTTTGATGATTCACTCACATCATGCAATAACACACATTTATCTCCCATTAAAGAACTTACGCCATATCGTGGAGTTCCTCTCCTCCATCGGTCAAGAAGGCTTTCACCATCGCCGTCCTCACCTCGTGCAAATTCGGAGGCGTTCATTCGATCACCTGTCCACTCGTAATTGCCCATTGATTGCTCATCAATTACCTGGGCTTAATCGGCCTACCTGGTGCCCCATTTCCTGTAAGGCTCTCTTCGTCATCTCCAGCGCTCTTCTGCAGGCAGGTGTGGCGGTAATCAAGCCGTCATCCAGGTAACTTCCGATTCTCAATTTGCGGTTATTGTTGTAAACCTTAAAACAAATTGGATCCCGTTTCCTTATATCTGCTTATTTACTATAAGTGGCTGATTGTACCTCATGTTTGAGCAACCTTGGTGGAACATCAGTGTCCATCTCGTGCATTTCGGGCGACATCAAAGCGTCCATTAGCATCATACAGCTCTCCACATCTTTTGCCATTGGACTGCATGAAGCCCACACTAACGTTATGATTATAGTTGCGTTATGAATTTATATTCTGCGTTATGATTTTATGAATGTATATAAGTTATTCGCTGATATTAATATATGTTGTTGGTGTGCTACATAAGTGAGGAATGAATGTTTAGCGGATATTTACCAACTTCTTGTCCCCACTCTCGGTTACTCGCCAAACCTTTCTGATTGAAACACGAGCAGTTGTTATCATAACGTTCAGTAGTCATAACGCACTAACCTCAAAGTGTGGGAAATGGGTTTGAACCCGACCGCTCCGCTGAAGTGAGCCGCAAACGGATGCTCCCTCCAATATCACTCCCAATGCCCACAGCAGAACCCCCTCCCCCGATCAGTACCCCTTCGCCACCGGAAGACGCCCCCAAAGTTCTTCTGGCGTCATGAGGATTCCTGGTTAATCCGGTGATTGGGGGTACTGCACTCGTAGCGGAGAGAAAATTTCAAGCATGTAATTAACAGGCTTGTTTTTCCAGCAATGATCAATGATAAATTTCAGGAATTGTGGGCTCAATGAAAACATACTGGCTGGTCTCCATATTGTTATAATAGTATGCATAGAATGTGTTTCTTTTTAATTTGATTACAATGAATTTCATGCAAGTATAATTAATATATATATATATATATATATATATATATATATATATATATATATATATATATATATATAATGCTTATTTCATGAGATATATGCACAGGTGGTATGCAAGTACAAAATATTCATATAAGAAAAAACAAGAAAGAAAGAATAATAATGAAATAAAAACCAAACAAACAAACAAACTCACAAAAGACACAAAAAGACACTCAGTCTGACATGACAAGTGATGAGCAGCTCTAGTACACAACTCTACTCGCAACATAATAAATATAAGAGGGAGTTGAACTCCTCCCTCGTCCACCCATTAGTAATTAAACCACTGCTATTTTGCAAGCGGATGAGGTCCCTTAATAGGCCACCTATTTGTTGAGTGGCGTCATCAATACAAAAAATTTGAACTGAAAGAAAAATCCTCACTAAGGAGTCGGTGCCTTGGTATACCGAGCTTTGTGCATAAATAAACAATATTAGAACTCAGGACGGAGGAACTCCCACTGATCGCTGAGTAAAAAAAAGTAAGTATACTGCGTAGAAACTTCCCAAAACGATTAAGTATTTGATCACTAAAAGGTGCATCATGGCATATTACATTAAGAAGATGACAATGTGTGCGTCGAGGTAAATTTAAAAGCCGTCGGAGACACTTCCTCCAACACAAGTGAATAGCTTCAACTTTGATACTATTAAGCCGTCACAGTTGGCAGCCATACAATGGCATACAATACGTCTAAAATAAACGATATTTAACATCCAAATCAAGACATGGAAATAAAATGCATAACGAATTACACTGCATGATCATATCCCTGATGCTTCTCTTAACACGAAGACCATCAGCGTCTACACCAACAGGGTTACCGAGATGAACGGCATGGTGCACGGAATCAACAGCTTCTCCCATGCAAGAGATAGAAACAGGGATGTGGCCATGTCTATCATATGCGACCAATTGACTCTTGGAGGCATTAAACTTTATATCGAGCGTGCAATACCTGTGTGCATTTCTACAACATTACAATTATATTCATTCGATCCATTACATAGATATATAGATGTATTAAACATTTAATACCAGTTGTTATTGGTAGAAAAAAAAAAAAAAAACAAAAAAAAACAAACAAACTGAAGCTTGTGGGCTTTCAATAGCTCGGGTGAGTAACTCACGACTTATATTTCTTACTAGGGGCACCGGATAGCTCTGTGGGTTAAACCGCTGACTACAATCCAATGCCGACCATGGGGGTCGAGGTCCCGGGTTCAAGACCCGATCAGGCCATGGGCGTTATGATTGTGAATTATAATTGTAATTCGTTATAATCGTAATTCTTCGGTGACTCTGCAGTGCTGCGCAGCTGCGTAACAAGGCCGGGCTATGTGTACTACTGTCTATGGTGGTATGCAGGATAAAGAACCCTGGGGGTTTATCGATAAGAGTAGGGGGAAACCCCGGTCCCGGGCCTTCTGTTCTGCCGCCCGTATCATCCGATCGGATTGGGTGGAGCCGTAAAACCCCATCACTCACTCTATATTTCTTACTAGGCTACTTATTTCTTCGACCGCTCGATGAAGTAAGCAAGCACTTCCTGGTAAATATAATACCTCTCATTTCTAACTGATTGTCCAGCAGTGATAGGTTGCTTTCATCTATGATGTTGTGAAGTGAACACCTCGTGAGAAAGGACCATCATATCATATTTGTATAATTATATAAATTTAGTGGAAATTGAAATGGATCGCTTTCCATTTCATTCCTTTTGTCATTCGTTCAATTTCATCAGTCATGGGGGCGAATTAAAAGTTAATAATATTCGTCTCATTTTGAGCTTGTCGATTTCATGTCTTCGGGCGATCAATGTGAATTTTTTGATTAAAGGGTTTTCGGAGGGTGGTTATCAAATTGTTTATTTCTCTTATTTCACTGCTCGTTGAAACGCATTGATAGTTGTAGGAGATTTTAGACAAGCTATTCCAAATTGCCCTTTATACTTTCCATGAGAACAAAACTCCAAATATCACTAATAAATAATTGTGGAATATTTTTATAAACATTACTACGTGAACAAATTACAATTCCATGTAATGAATGATTCGATACATTCGTAAATTCAATATGGGACTGTCAAAAGCTTACATTAGGCATTCCTGTGAAACTGTAGTTTTTACGAAGGGAATGGCGCTTTGCAACTTCAGCACCTGATAGCAGCACATACACGGGTAGCATAATTAATAAATTAATAAATACTCCCAGGTCAATTTGTCTAATTAACCTTAGCAACAGCGAAATCGTCTTCTGTGAACTGACCAAGTGAGCCGCTCACTCCTAATGCGAATGTGTAACTCTGGGGAAATTCAATAACAATTATATTTTTCCTTTCAGCTTACAGTTTCTTCAATTATCTCATCTTCATCGTGACGTCATCTTTCAAACTAATTGGAATGTCAGAGAGCTTTCCTTTTGAGGGATTTTTCTCTTGGTTTTCGGCTGACACTGACACAATCTTTCTTTTCGGGGTCGACGCTGCTTTTTGAAATTGTGAGATTGTGCGATGAAAGGTCGAATTTCGTCAAGGCAATTCTTTCGTGTTCTTTCAGGGCTCAGTCCGTATAGATCGCAGGTAACGTCAAAACGCTAGGTAAATCGGCCCGTATCCTGAACGTTCGAGGATTTAGGAAGAATTAACGTCGGCTACACCTTGTGAAACTACATGTACGTCACACGCTAGGTCTCGGAAAGCAGTTTGGTCTGTTTCATTTGGAAATGTCTCTCTTCGTTAAGCGGCATTATTGGGGGTAGACAAGCTATTGTAGGCTCCCCAAGACATTAATTCATTAATTGGTGCCTGTGTATAGGCTACTACAGTATAACTGCTGCATGACTTTGAAAGTGAGAATTAATTAACTTTTTTTTTTTTTTCCTTTTGATACCACTGTAATACATGATTGACCTTTTATTGAGAGAGCTGCGGCAGTGTTGAAATAATTCTGGAGTACGACCCTTGCAGTGTTCGACAGAAAGACAGCTGAAAGAGGGAAAGTAGGCCGTGTTGTGGACATAACGTGTTCCACTTTTGCTTAATTTCATTTATTATTATTATTATTATTATTATTATTATTATTATTATTATTATTATTATTATTATTATTATTATTATTATTATTATTATTATTATTATTATTATTATTATTATTATTATTATTATTATTATTATTATTATTATTATAACGTCCGCTCTCTGGACACGCACACTGATTACAATACGCTCTTTGAGGCGGCGTAGTCAATGCAGAATTTCTGGAATATTTACCTAGGCAACTCCAACCATAAACGATACTTATTATGAGATACAGTGCGCACTTTCATAGAAAATAGAAAATATAGCTTGTGCGGTGACTTTGACAGGCACGTTTCACAGAGAGCAACCATTTGAGGCGGGAAAATGGCGTCTGCGCTGGAAATCAAATGGTTCGCAAAAACCGAAGTCTCGCTTCCGGTTAACGAGAAACAACGAAGTTGGCCGAAGCGGAAATTGCCGAAGAAGAAATAATCAAATTTATCTAATATTTCGTTGAAATCTACTCCCGAACGGCCTCCGGAGGCCCCATATCTACACCTTTGACAACCCCTGAGGCATCTCTCAAGTCAAAATGAACCCCAATGACAGCGAAGAGCTTTCGAGATCAATGTCCGAAGTGGACTCCGAACATTTGCCGAACAATGCCGAAGATCTCGAAGGGAGAGATGAGGAGGAGCTTCATGAAGACGAGAGGGGGGAGGAGGAGGCCGACGATGTGGTCACAGTGGCTCTCTCCGACACGGATCTCCACCCAGACCAGCAGCATGTCTTAGTTGCAACCTCACAGGGCATCCTTACTGCTGATCAGCTTGGGCACTGCAGTGGGGGCGTCAAGACCACTCACATTGTTATTCACGATCAAAGTCTGCATCAGGCTGGAGGCGTTGAGCTGTCCATGCAGGATCATGATGGCCTCCGTAGCCCTACCACACCCCTCCCTCCCCCCACCCCTTCTTCTCCACTCAGTCGAGAGAAGGGGTTTAAGTACCAATGGGATGAATCAGTTTTCATGAACGTCTTGCCTGTTCGCTGTAAGAACACAAGCGCTGAGTTGCACAAGGCCCGGTTTGGCTCTGGTAATGAATTTCAAAGTTTTCATGAAAATAAAAACACTTTTTTTTTTCATTCCCTTCTGGGCCATAGGTGGACGTGGAAGATGCATTCATTTCAAGAATGCCTGGTACACGCCCAGCGAATACGAGGCGTTGTGCGGCAGGGCGTCCAGTAAAGATTGGAAACGCAGCATTCGTTTTGGGGGAAGAACCCTTCAATGTCTGATTGAGGACGGAATCATTCAACCGCACGCTACTTCGTGCACTTGTGCTGCCTGCTGCGATGATACCTCTGTGGTATGCGAGAATGACAAAAATATGAATGCAATTTTAATTTTAGTGAACATTCTTCAAGCTGGGGTATTCAATTATTTATAGTGAGGACTTTTGATTAAGGAATTAGTAGAAGAAGGAATAATGGAAAATTATTCTGAATTAATTATTCGTGCATGCATAAAATTATTTGCACTTGTTACATAATCGCTTATTCAGGTCCGAGTTAATCTTGGTCAGATTAATACTGCTTCTAAATTGACAAAACCTCTGGACTTTTCTTCACAGACGGGTCCAGTGCGCCTTTTCCAGCCGTACAAACGTCGGAAGCGAGATGGAAATGAAGGTGTTATGAGGAAGAAATCTTTGAGCATGACTTCAAAATCTCCTCTTCATGAATCTCCCTCGAAATCTAACGAAGGTGAGCTACCTCTAAACTTTCTGACTTTTTTAGTTCATTATTCTTTTTGCTTTTGACATATTTTTTTAAAAATTGAATATTACACCCATTGCAAATAAATAATATAATTATAATATTTTCAGCCATTGTTTACACATTGGGCTCCAGCGTGGTGCAACCGTTCAAAGTTGAGGGCGACATCACAGACCCCACCACCACAATTCAAATCATCCCTGCCGATGCTTCTGGTCACTTCACTCGTGAGAAAACCTCCAAATTATTAACGGGCGAAGGGCGAGATTTTCCAAATATTCAAAACCGAGCTCTGAAATGTTATTTGTCTCTACCGATAATTTCTTATTTTTGATAATTTTTTTTTTTTTTTTTCCCAAAATAGAAGAGCAACTTATGTCTGCTGTGAAACCTAATTTACTACAAACGAAAAAGGGGATGAAAATGGAATCGGACGATCACAAAAAATGGTGGCAACTAACGGAGGTTAGGATATTGTTAGATTGAGATGTATCGTTAATTCTAAATTCATTTCTCAAGATGGTGAGTAATTTAACTCAGCAAGTTTTGCAACTGAAAGAAATGGTGGAGCAGACAAAAGAACAAGCCATGTTGTCCAAAGAAGATGCTCTCAGAATTCAGCGCCAGCATTTGGAAAAAGAGAAAAATGACGTTAGTATCAAAATAATCAGAAATCATCAGAAATGGTGTTGCATTGAATTCGTTCACAGGCTATTGCTGCTCTCCGTATAGAAACACAACTGAATTTATCGCGCGCCATTTTCGAAGAGAGATCACAGAAGGACATAGCCATTCAGCAGGCTCTGGCACAGGCGAGGGCCGGCTTACAACACTCTGAAAAAGTCGACTCTGTGACTGTGGTTTCTGATGACAAACAAGTGTTTACAGTGACTTTTGCTCCTCCCACTCAAGACAATATGGATAACATTATGGAGGCTGATGGGGAGGATTCCGATAAGGAGAAGTGAATTTGAGAATTATAATTTGTGATTATCCACTTGAATGTTATTGAATAACTGTTTTTTTTTTTGTGCTGTTGATAAGGATTTTTTAAATTTGTCCAAATATTAGATAATTAAATTTTTTCTTTTGTGAAATTATTTTCTTCTGTCTGTTAAAATCTTAGGATTTTTTGCTTGATTTTGATTGGAATGATTTATTTCAGGCTGAAAGAAATTCAATCAATCATTTGGCTGATTTAAATCACAATTTAAATTAAGTGATTTTTTTGTTTAATTCACTGATTTCAATCAAAATTTTCTTATCATAGTATTAACACCCAAAATTCATTATCAATCTCAAATTGTGATTAATGTGGATGCTTAATCATTACTGGAGTAACCGGTAAATATGTATGGCACAGATTTTTTTGCATACTTTATGCCGCAATAATGATGTTCATATTCACACTTTACTGAGTTCAGACTTGTTCTCACTTCTCTCTCATTGAGCTGAAAACAAGATGATCATTACGATTAAAAAAAAACCCGAAATCAAACAATTTTGGGTATATTTATATGACAGACTTTGTAAACTCGCCAGGAACTCTCAAAAGTGAAATGAAGGCTGAAGCTTGGTAAACAAAATTACCAGTAATATCCAATTCTTAATTACCTTATCTTGTTATCTTCTCAGTGCCAAGTGCATGTTCAATTGGTACAATTACACAACAAACTTGAGCTAAGACATCATCTTAACATTTAAACTATTTAAAGTTGATTTTGACTGTTTCAAAAACATCATCAAACATGAAAGGAATTATGATTTATGATTCTAAGTACGAAAACCTTATAATCCGCTTGCACAAAAGGAAAAACACTAGTCCATGAATGAGGATATCCCTTACATGACTCCTGCTTCCATAATTAACAATATTCCGAATGGTGAATCGAAAAAAATCTGATTTTAATAAAGAAAAATCTGATTTTAATAAAAAAAATCACCCACTCTGCCTTCAGCTGGGAATCTGTTTAATTTGCTTTTAATTATGGTCAGGAGTTTCCATGTATTTGAGACATTTAGAGAACCGAAAGACCCATAATCAGTGTTGTAATCATGAATTGTGAGCCATATGTTTACGATGAAGTGCTTTCGTATGAATTCTATTTAGTAGTCGTTACATGATCTGTAAAGAGGGTTATCTCCATACACACCTCAGTCGAAAAAAGGCCTAATGAAATATTTCTGCATTCTGCCGTTGCTGTAGAAATAAAACCACATAAATTCCCCTTCACAGTGCAGAAAATATGATAAAATGACGAGATTCAGAATAAAAGATCAGAAAGTGTATGCAGGGACTCATTTATTTTGAACAGGGTTCACCTTTTTCTCTTTTTTTTTTCTATTCTTCACATAACATGCAATAAGAAAATCTTCTCAAAGTGATTATTGCACACTTATAAATATCCATTCATTATTGGATCAAGAGAATTATTGCCTTTTAGTCATCAGAACTACTATTCAAATTTATAAATGACAAATTTAAAAAACAAGTGCTTATATCACTCAATGGAAATTAAATATTTTGATTTCAAGCAGGGAATTCGCTTCCTGAATATTTATTAGTTAAACAGCAGTTTTTGTTTTTAGATTTCTTAAAAGTTAAAACATTCAAACAATCATGACAACCAAAAGTATCTGCTGAACTGTATTAAGCGAGTCTATACAGTTTAGGAGATACTCCGGTTCAAAAATGATTAGAATCATTAATATAAATGATCAAATATAATAAACATTGCACATAATATGACACACGAATAAAAACGAGCTAATACAATGCTCAAGGAATTAAATATTCACTTGATAAAGAAAAAGAAAAATGATTGGGTAAATAAATGAGCTTCATTTTTGTGACCATTCAAAAAGTGAAGAAAAATAAAAAAGATAAAGAGATTAAGTAATAGGACCGGAAAGTCATTCATGCGAAAAAAAAAAGGGGGAATATTATAAAGCAAAAAGTCCCCAAAAAATGCAAAATCCTAAGAGAAATAAAAACGGTGCAATTTGATCTTGAAATAACATATAACATAAAATGCAGAGCACTGCAGAACCCCTTTCAGCCTGAGGGTAAAATACGCATGGAGTTGCTGTCGAGGGCAAGTAAGCAGCTGCCATCGTAAGTAGAATCAGTTAGGACAAAATATCTGAGACAAGAATTGTTCAGGGCCATGATCATGTGCGACTAGTGAAAGGTAAGTTTGACGGTGAACATCAAACAGACTAGTGTATTTTTTTTTTTCATAGTTAATTAATACTGAATACATTGAAAAGACTACTAAGAGCTAAAAGATATAACATGGAACTACATGTAACATTAGAGGCATAACACTAAAATTACAGCGTGAGAATCAATTTTACGGGTTTTCCCCTTTGGAGTATGTGGAGTGGTATTTTACCCAGCGTATGAAATACGAAGAAGGTCTAAAGCACAGATTGGATGAAGTAGTTGCGTTTGTTTCGAGTGATTATTGCATAGTTTTTAGTTCATGAGACGAAAAAAGAAAAAAAAAAAAAAAAATTAATCAAGAAATTTGCTAAAATTTAAAATTTAATTTTTTTTTATATAATATGTAACAACAAAATTACACGTACTGTAATTGATTAAAATTTGAAGCATATGGAGGAGGAAAAAAACATCATTACACAGAAAACACATGAACTCAGAATTAATTGACAGTTGAGAACTAACATGGCACAGGAAGAACCCAGACTAAAACTCACAAAAACAAACAGAAAGATTTGCAGAAATGGCTGACCACCATTTAGATTTATAGTGTAATGCCTTTGATGAGAGATGCTTCCAGGACAATGTTGAAATCTTTCAGCGAACCAAGGATTTCAGTGACAAACTGTGATAGTGCGGGATCCCGAAGGAATGACTGCTCCTCATACATATTTGACGTAATTGGAATTTTGGACAAAATGCGAAGCCAGCGTTGTAAGTAGCGCTCCCTGGTGGAGAAAAATGGTAAATAATCATTAATATTCAAATAACATTACAGTCAGACCCCGTTAATCTGCATGTCATGTAATCCGTCCTTTTTGTAATCCGCCCTAAAATCTCAGGGACGAATCGTTTGTAATGTTAATTGTGTCATGTAATCCGCCCTTTTCGTTAATCCGCCTCCGACCACGATTCTAGGGAACAAATCTACACTTTACCATTGTAAATAACACATGTAATCCGCCACCCAAATAGCATGTCGAACACAAACATCAGCCAAGACACATCAATTGTTGGCGATTTCTTTAAAGTCGGGTTAGTTTAACAACAAATGGCGCCTTCCTGTTTGTTTAACGCTTAACAAGTTAATTAAACAAAGCAAATCAATTGCAGGCGAAAATACTGTTAAGTCTTTAATTTAATTGGTCGCTGGGTTAAGCGATGTTCAGAAGCGGAACGAGATGACGAAGTTGTGAGTGGAGATCAATCGAGTGGAGAAGCGAGTGGATCTGAGCCTGCGAAGGAAGTCTTGGCGAGGGAAGCGAGGCAGCACGTGCGCGCATTAATGTTATATTTCGAGAGATTCGAGGAGTTGGAGGTAGCAAAGCAAGAAAATAGAGATGAGCTACATAGATTGGGCGTGATGGAACAAGCAGATTGAATAATGCCGCTAAGCAGACAACCATCACTGAACTTTTCAAAAAATAAAATTCTTTAATTGGCCTCATGTGATCGTTTGTCAGATTCTTTTTACCTCCAGCTGTATTCCTATTGGTATATGCCACTACGATAATGCATTACATGGGTTTTGGGGGTTTTAGAATGACACAATTTTCATCAATTTGTGGTCTGAAATGTAATCCGCCCTTTTCGTTAATCCGTCAGTTTCCTTGGGAACGGGGGGATTAACGGGGTCTGACTGTACTAAAATACACCATCAATGACTTCCAAAATAACATTTGAATGAAATTTCCATATAAATATTGACTAAAAATTTGAGCATAAAAGATGGCTACACTTTATAGGCCTGGTTTGCTATTAGCACTATTGAAAAATACATTAAAAAGCAGAATACCTGACTCCAATGCAGATGAATATTTGGAATCGACCATCTTTGCCAATTGCCTCAGAGGCAGAATTGATTCTATTCACGACATGGCAGTATGACTTCATGGTGGACTCAACGTTTTTTGCGATTGTATAATGTTCATGATCAGTGATGAGCGTGTGGAAGTAATTCGATACTTTCTCTGCGACATATGAATAAAAAAAGAAAAAAAAGAATCAGTTCACAGGATTACGCACTTGAAATACAAACAAACCAAGGAAATCCCAAACGAAAAATCGATTTCGGAGAAATCTCGATGACTTGAAGCCGCATTGAAAGACGTGTTCCATGCAGAATACGAGACCATACTCCCCACAGAGTAGGCTTGTTAAACTGCCTCGCTGTTAAAAAAAAATAAAATAAAAGCACTCCAAACGTAAATTATATTCAACAGCACTGCGCACCTCTTTCTCAGGTTTATAGAAATGTTTCACGAGATTGTTAACAGCGTCTCCTAGCATCTCTTGTATATCTGACACTTGTAATTCTGTAGCAAGATCACAGATTTCATGAAAAAAAGTCTGTGGAATCAAACGTGACCTTACTTGGCTCGGTGGATCTTCGGGGCATGCTGGGTGAACGACATCTGGGCGGCGTGCGACATTTCTCCAACAACTCTGAGGTGAGATACGTGTTGCAAAAAGTTTCACAAAAATGGTGTAAAACGCACCGGCATGATCAGTTGTGGGGGGTACCATTTCAGCCACAAGGAGGCGCTCCAGAGCCCCGTCATCCACTCCCTTACCCAGCGGTCGACCGCAAGGAAACCTGAGATGAAGGAAGATGTTTAAAGAGCTTTCTAAAACTGTGCTTCATACCTGTACGCATGACCCGTAATCTCATTCCGCACAAGGATGTGTTCCACCATCCACTTTGGAGACATGCCCGCATTGTCATGACCAACTCGCATCGTTGTTAAAACACCGAGGTTCTTGTTCTAGGAGGGTTGCTTGTACCTCAGGTTTAATTCACGAAATCAGCCTTACTTGGAGGTTCATTTCCATGGTATGCTTAGGAATGGGGATGCGTTTTGTTTCACCTAAACTTCCGGACATGCTGAGCCAGCAGTTTGCGGACGTGCCCCCTCCGCTCATTTTCTTTTGGGTGAAGATCAATACCTGGTACCCGATGACTGACAACAAGATCAAAGGTCAAAGGAGAGGTCACGCAGAAATGTAATAACTTCGCACCTGTCTTGCTGAAGGCGTTCGTGTAACAGTAGTAATCGACAGCGTTCAGAGAGAGCAAGTGATACAGAAATTGCTCCCGCTCGTCTTCACAACGCAGGAAACCGTAGCTTTTGTAAAGGCTCCTGTAAATCCGAAAATGAAACTCTTTGATGCTTAATTAATCCGTTGATACCCCACCTGAGAAGATCTGGGTTGGACAACAGTTGCTTGAGATGCTTCGACAGGAGCTTCTTCTCGAGGGCGAGCCGGACAAATGCACGGGTGTAGCCGACCTCAGTTTTTATTTCGCTCATTTGCTGCACATTTCTGAAAAAAAGATGCAGTTTAGATTAGGTTACGCTTCACAGGGAGCTCTTACTTGAGATCAAAGAGCAAGGATGACGGCAACGGGTTCAAGATGGGAATTTCTGGAGTCCGACTCGGCTTCCTCCTTCCCCGACGAAGGGGCCATGTTTGCGTTCCACTTGGACAGGGAGGCATGCCCATGGGACTGACGGGAGTCCCAGCGCCACTGGGAGATGAGGAGTCAGCTGGAGATTCCAGAGTACCCGATGATATGTCTGTCAGAACAAAACGGAATTATGAAGAAGGAAGAGGGTGGATGCTTAAGACTATCAGCGACACACAAAAGCAGAAGCTAAATTAAAAACAGATTGTGTTGAATAGAAATGAAAGATTTACTGTACCAGGATCATGCTTGTCTGTTTATTTGTCAGCAGCAGCAAGAACGACCATGAAAAAAGAACACACGCTTATTTAGTGAAGGCGTTGAGTGGAAATGATGACACAGAGAAATGGACAAACATGCATAAAGAGAGAGACAGAGAGAGGTTTTGTTCCATAAAGAAATAAAAACATTTGATCAAGTCGATCAAAAGTAGAGCAGCATCAGAAAAGGGCCAAGAGATGCAAAAGTTGTACCCTTAAATCTGAGTTGGTTAAACTGATCTCATGCACACTTAAGACACTGATGACACATAATAATGAAAAAAAAAAAAAAAAAAAAAAAATACAGCAAATATTCTGAAATCATTGAAAATCATAGCTAAAGTGAAGCGTAATTTGTTTTTCGTTCAACCTACAATCGAACCTCCTGCGCAGAATACACCAGGCTAAAGCTAAGAAGTGGACGAGAGAGAAAGGACTAGAATTGTGGAGTGTTACTGATTGGCTGCAAAAACAAGCTGTTAATTCAATCAAGCACCAGGCGTGATCACATGAAAACAGATGAGGAGAAGAAAAAGAGTCGCACTGCGGTACAACAGCTGACTTATATACATAATATGCATACACCTCGTTTACCTAAAAACTTCCAAGTCGCTTGGTAATCTACAATTTTTGAGATCATGGTATAGTTTTTCAACGCCTCAAAGAAAAAAAAATATATCTAAGATTGTCACCTGGGGTCAAAAGATTGGGGTCAACGGGTTTATTGGCTTCATTGCATTGCTCAACTTCTTGGTAACTCAGCAGATGGGACCACAATGCTGATTTGCCCTGGAATCAGCAAAAATCAGACACCCGCTGATTATCAGCAACTGCATACTTGGACTTGATGTCTGCCGTGACTCCAGATACGCTCAAGAAGATCGCACAGACTCGCAATCAGGGTGTTTTCTTCGACGCCTGTGATCACAGCTTCCCCATGTCCAAGCTCAACAGCTTCCTGGCCCATTTTTTCGACCAGCATACGTTTGGTCTGTGGAGATATTTAGAAATATTATGTAGGCATGACCATAAAGAATTCGATCACTAACTTTGGCTTTGCATTCTTTCAACAGAGATTCCACAAATTTCCAGTTGGTCTGAGCAGCTCCGGCTGGGTTCATTGTCAAACTAGGACCACCAGATTTTGCTCGTGCCTCTTGTAGAGATTTCTGAGGAATAACGGAATGCAGATTTGCTCCTTCAAAAAGTTAATAAACAAACCTCGCGTTGCTCAGCTTCCATTTGCAGGTTCTCCACTTGCTGCATAACTCTCCCCTTCTTCCTCCATTTGTTGATATCTCTTTTGACCCTGATTAATAAATTATGTTAATGAGTAAATACAACACGGTGGTGCGTCATACTTGGATGGAGGTTCCTTGTCTAGGATGCTGGTATTCAGCTCTGGGAACACCCCTGGCCGGTGTTTTGCCCGATCAGTGAAGGGTTTCGGTTTTTCACCAGAGTATTTCGGAGGAGGGGCAACTAGATCAGCCTTATTGGCTCGTTTCTCAATGGCGCACTCTGTGTGTGCAGGGGAGAGGGTTGTTGACAAAAGGTGTGCTTAGTTGACTTACCGGCTAGCTTAGCCGCTCCACTTCGGTAGAATCGACGGATTCGTTGCTCTTGAACTTCCCGGAAACTCTGGAGGCGATCTTCAAACACTCGCAGATTGGAATCGACTTCTTCCCACTGAGCGATGATTTTGTTGTCAATGAAAGTGGTGAACATTTGCGTTTCAATGAACGCTGAGAGGAACGGCAGATGCGACTCAGAGTGGTCACTTAGGAAAGCAGCGCGGTCAAAATTCTGCATGGTTTCTCGGTTGCTGAGCCAGGTATCAAGGTCAGGACTAGAGTTGATCACAAATGACTCATATGATCGGAAAATCTGCAGAAAATAATGTAGAAAAATCTCGCGGATGGCGCTGTTGAAGATGAGGTCCGTGACATGCTGATCCGGGGGAGATTTTGGGGGAGCGGGGGGCTTGATGGGGGGTGGGCCGGCCGCAGCGTCACCGGCTGCCCCGAGCGAATCCTTGAGGTCGTCCAACGACGATATGACCCCTGTCCTCTGTGCCAGCGCAGTGATTTTGGCAAGCGCTTCATTGTTCTGAATCAGCTCTAATCGGCCCGGGATGCTCCACAGGGAGCTGGAAGCTGAGACGGACGCACTGCTCACTCCAGAGTCATCTATCAGTAAGCTTTCCCTGAAGCCCGAGTCTCGCTGGTTGCCCCCATTAGCAACGCTCTCCTGGGCATTGCTACGTCGCAACTCATGCTCAACATCTGAGCGTAATTTATCCGCATAGGGAAATACCGGGAGGTCATCCGGTACATCAACATTTCCTGTGTCTATATCCACAAAACAAATGTTAGCCTGCAAACCAAGGTATGGATTTGACAAAACACTCTCAAGCCTGTTTACGGAGTACCCACGTTAGCACAGACATCTTGAAGGGCTTGGGAGTCCATTCCATGATGCAGACCCATGATAAACGGAACAGGCGCGTCAAGGAAATGAGAAACAGACGTGGGGAGAATCGGAACGTAGACATGCTGCCATCGGAAGGGGAAGAGGAGGGCTGTGAGACCCTCGGAGACTAGCATCAACTTCAGGTAATCTGTAACCAAAGTCAGTGGTAAAACTTCAGGATGATTGAAGGTGGGTTACCTTTGGAGTAGAATATGACCTGATGCTCCAGGAGAATGCTGCTGAAGACTAGAAGGAGCTTATCAATGTTGAGCAACAATAGCATCTGGTGCAGGGGATAATCAAGCAGCGGAAGCTCCATCGAACCTGAGGGAAGAGGAACCCAGGAATTTGATGAAATATTCGTCGGATGAAGACGTACCGGGACGCTGGCCGATGATTCGGTTTCCCATCACAGTAAACGCAACGCTGCCTCCGAGGGGAGGCATGGGAACCTCGAAAATTAGATTGAAGATATGCGACTCAAACGGCAGGTCAGGCTGATCTGTGCTCATGATAGCGTTGTAGAGGAACACGAGAATGCGTTCAAATGTCCGAATCAGAGGGATCTGGGATAGGATACACATGCATTTGGTGGCGTACAGCGTATCCTTCTCTATGCTGAATGTGCGCTGTTTCTTCTTCACGACTAGAGGGCTGCGCTGGTGTACTTCGGTGGAATTTTCCGTCAGGTGAGAATACAGAGTGCGGGATTGAGTGTTGCTGAGCTCGGCCATGTGCATTGACTGCAGCGTCTGCATGGCTTTGCAGATCTGAGCTTCGCACACCACTTCATAGTACGTCAGGGCGGCTCCAAATACGCGAGATCCGTTTTCTTTGGTGATGATGAACGAATGGAATGCTGGGTCGCGAGGCTCCTGCTGCGTCTGGAAGCGAAGGGCACGAGGGTGGCACAGCTGCAAGAGATTGCAATGACGTGTATGCGTTTAGCTGGATGATTATACAGACCATGCCGACTGCATTCTTGTCTAATGGGTTTTCTGATCGAGAGACAGGGAAATGAGACAAAACGTGCGGCTTGTACGGGCGATCCAAGGGAGGACAATGCAGACTGTCACCTGAGGAAGAGAAACAATTCAGTGAAACAGATTCATTCATCATAACCAATATTCAACCGGGACATTGAAACGGTTGATTGCAAGTTTGCTCAAGCTAAGATTGAAACAAATCCATAACGAGGAAACGCTGAAAATAAGAAGTAAAGAGACATCGTCAAGAAGGCAAATTTTTTTGAAGTTACCTACCGTGTATGTGAAGTCAAAAATGAAGACTAGGGAACGTACACCTGATCTATTTAAACATGGAATTGATTGCAGCACAACGCATGAGGTGATCAGAAAAAGAGCACAGCAGAAACCGAATACGACCCTCTGAAAACAGCCCTCAATACAGACCTTGCCCTCAATTAGCATCATGATCTACTCAAGTACAGAGGCATAAATTTGATGAAGCAAGTTCAAGGAAGTTTACAATGCCTGAAACTTATGTCTCTGGAGTCTCAGTCTGGTATATAACACAGGCTTTATAAATATGTGATTGAAATTGAATATATGCTGTATTCAAATAATATGTACAAACTTATCTCAGGCCTCTAGTGTGTGAGTACGAGTCTATCATGATAAATGGTTCACTTGCCATATTAAGATAACCCGGACACCAAATCTCATATTTATGATATTAGCGAGCAAGTGTTGGTGTAAGAATGAAAGACAACAGAAGTATACCTCATAACTATATATGCATGTCATAAAGCTTACTTTGCACACGGATATCCAAGGAAAATTCGTTATCCAACTAAATTAATTGTTTCACGTTGAACTAACATTACATTGATTATTAAATCAACAATCAGTCTCAGAATCAATTTTCGCCAATTCGCCAACATCATTCCACAAATTATGACCAGTGAAAGGAGGGTTGCGAAAATGGGCCATGACCCAAGGGGTGGGGACTAAAGGAAGGGGGTTATGGTGACATTAGCATAATTATGATAAAATGAATAATTCACAATGACTTGAATGAACATTATGATTATCATTGTGAATCATTGTCAGCTGAGTGCTGTCACGATGAACCGATGGACCGAGCGAAGGGTGCACTGACCGGACAGCTGATCTGGCTCCAATCCTGAATCGGTGCTCAGACCACTCACGATGAAGTAGTCAATGAGCCGATTTAAATTACTCATCTTGGGATTGTCGCAGGCAACAGATATGCATGCATTTCACACCCCTTCTGCGACCATTTCTCCGCCCAAGGAACCAAAACAACTTTTTGACAGGAAAACCGAATGCGCATGCGCAGAAGAACCTTATTCTTCATCCATTTGCGGTCTTTTAGTGGTTATATTGCTTATTGATGGTTATATACTTGAATCCATCGAATCACAGCTGGCTGGGGGCCCGGGGCGGGGGGGGGGGAATAAATTCAATTTCCATTTCATTTTCAATTTCAAGTTCGAATTTTAAAAAAGTTTACTGGTTCATTGTTTATTATAACGGTATGTACAGTACGTGAATAGTATAGAGGCCCCGGCACATGACCCTGCGTCGAGGCTGTGTCACGCCCGTTAATTGCCATGAGCCATGCAGTGGCAGAGCGGAGCTGACAGCCGACAGCCGACAGCCGACAGCCGACAGCCGTCAGCCGTCAGCCGTCAAAGCCGAAACCAAACAGCTAGCTTAAAAATTCGTTAGTGCCCTCCACATTAATTTACACTCCACAAGATATTTATTGTCTTTATCATCCAGGGCGTTAATTGTCGTATTCATCATTCATTTTACTCATAATTACTCGTAATCTATTTAGCAAAACGATTCCCCGGGCGAATAAAACCCTTCTATCGTAATTATCTTAGCTATAATTATTTTACGTGTTTAATGTATGTTACAGACGCCATGCAGTAGGTACTCTGAATGTGTTGTGTATGTATACGTACCTTATCTATAGTTCAGATAGATTCCGATCTCCACGTATTCAGCTTATCTGTACACCGTATAATTAACGGTATGCGTCATAGGCTAATATACGTATCGATTTTTGTTTCAGCACCTGTTCAGCTTCTGTGCTCATCGCAATTAACTTCTCAAACCAGAAAGCGCTGTGGGTTCTCCAGCCAAATCAGGTTGGTGAGCAAAATAATGTAACGGTGAGCAATAAGCATGCCTGTACAATAAGCATGCATGCATCGAATTGATTGCGACATGAGTTTCAATAATACCGGTTGTAAACTCCATAGTATATATAATATTAATACAAGCCCAACCTGCTTGAGTATTATGCATGTTAATAGGCCTAATCAATGGATATAACTTATGAGTGCTATTTTGTTAATTACCACAAACTTTCTTAGATAACATTCCTACTGCATGAACATGAGCACAGCATATGAAAGTACGTGTATAATCGAAGTGGTCATATTATTACGCTACCACTCGGATGCATATTATTAAAATTATTATTATTAAAATTATTATTATTAAAATTATTATTATTAAAATTATTATTATTAAAATTATTATTATTATTATTATTATTATTATTATTATTATTATTATTATTATTATTATTATTATTATTATTATTATTATTATTATTATTATTATTATTATTATTATTATTATTTTTATTATTTTTACCCGAAGACTGCAAGCGAGAGACACGGGTGGATTATGCCGTAACTATCTCCCCTTAAAAGAAATAGAAAGAATGGAAAAGAGAGAAAGCAATTCATCGAGTATAAATACAGTACACGTAATACAGTAATAGAATTATAAAATTAATATTATAAATTTAAACATTATAATTATATGTATACAACAATAATATAAGTGATGCATAGTAGTGTTGATTGCATAATTGCTGGTTAGCAAAAGATAAATGATTAAAATAATCACAAAGGTTCAAATCGACCTAAAAAGGAAGGGCCCTGAAGAAAACGTATTTATACATTGTTAACGTTGTGATCATTAACAAAAAAACTTTCTTATGGGTGAACATGAATTTTCTTAACCATCATTCTGATGTAATGATAATGGAAATGTCATTGTGTTTCTAATTGAATATTCTACGAATAATTATATAGATTCAAATGACTTTACCAACCATTGAACCAGAACTACACAGAAACAAAGCTCAGAACGAATAGAAATTTCCCTTATTTGCATATGCACAACACGGAAATAGACTGAAGAGGAACAGAAAGTATGACGTCATAAATTAGATCGATAAAACGCACCACGTTCACTGGTTTAGTAAATTACCGTTCTGATCTCGGAGCAAGGTTAGAGCAATTAACTTTTCTATCTTGAAACTTCAATTCGCTTGCAGTACCTTTAAAACAAGGCAATTCAAACACAAAAATATATCTGCACAGAAATGCATAACGTACTTGTACTCGTTTATCATAACGGTTTGCCTTATCGAGAATGCGTTATGCTTTTTAAAGTTAGATGTTCAAGAACAAAAGCAGTGATAACTGATAAGTGCCTGTGTCTGACTGGGATGAGCATCATACTTTATTATAATTATTATAAGGGTTGGCTAACAGCCATGTGCGATGCGATTGCATATTGCTATATTGCTCAAGATGCCCACGTGGATGTGCTAATATCACAATCATAATTATATGACCATGCATATAGCGCCAGCTATATATATTAGTCCCAGTTAATAATAGCTAGGCCTAGCTCCTGTACTGACACCGAAATTGTGTGACCCTACAATGCCCTGTTGTTCGGTCACAATCCATCATAATATTTAGGTCAATTGATTTCATTAAGCATGAATTTGTCGTTTGCAGATATCTCACATTATGAACAAGAAGGAACAATATTCTTACACTACTAAAAATTTAGCTTCTTGTAGAGTAATGTAGACCGAACAATTAGGTTCAAATGTTTTATTTTTGTCTGTGACATTTTCAAAATTTCAGATACAAAAACTCGATCAGGGCCTCTCTCGTACATGTAGATTCTATAAGGGCCCGAGTCTTTTATCGCGGTTTTCAGAGATTACATAATTACACGATGAACATAACTGACTATTTTATTCATAGATAAGGAAACTAGCTTGTACATGCACACAGATTGGACATCGGCCTATCTCCCTATTTTGAAAAAAAAGTAGTCATAACGGATCGTCTAAGTGAGCGATTCGCAGTTTCGCACGGACTATAAAATAAATGTATGTCTACCCGACATAAAAACCATACTATAATGTGAGTAAAAAATACAAAAAAAATGCAGGAAGGATAAAACCGAGCCGAAATTTGCTAGAAGCTTATTAATTTTTGCTCAATTGAGCCTTAATTCTGGTTTACCGAAACCGGAATCTGCGATAATCACGGGAACTGATGGTAGGGGTTGCCATGGCAACAGGCCGCGCGTAAAGCCCACTTATCAGAGCGACGTTGAATCTATGTGTATAATTAATTATACAAGGTAATCTCCATATTTATGATTTTATGCATCACAATCTACTTGTAGATATAACTCATTCATGCGCATTCATAGCGCATTCATGCACGAATAAACTGCGCATTTCATTCAAGGTAAAATGTCAATCGTCAAGTTGACAGAAATTTGAGTTTCTCTCTTGTCAACCGGCCACCGAGTAACTCAGTCGGTTTGGCCGCCTGACTGCAATCCTGGCTATTCATGCCGCCATCAAGGTCCTGATGTCCGCGATCGGCGTTCTGCTTGTGAATGGTGATTAAACTTCGCTATTAATATATAAGTCTGTTATATACTCTGCATGCATAGTCTATGTCACTGTCTGGAAAGTGAACACAGTTTCCTTAAAATGTATCAAACAAAACTCCCGAGCGATTAAATTATGGTGCGATCTCCCTCTCTGTCACTTTCTATTTATCCTCTTTGTTTAGTGCTTTGTACGAAATAAAACTCTGAACCCTGATTGATCGAACTCCATTGTGCAGCTCAACTGCATAACAAGACTGCCTACTGTCTATGACCGTCTATGTTCTCCGTCACTTTCTATAAATTATTATCCACTTTCTAGTTCCTATTTCATCGCGCTTAATTTGAGCAGCATAATATAATTAATGATATGCATTTACTGATGAAAGATCACACCATTTATTAATTTCAACGGTCCATCGCCATGGCAACACCCCCACCGAAACTCAATAGGACTGAAAACTACCTGGGTGCATTAAATTGCCCCAAAACGTCATTTTAATCAACTTTTGATAAAACCGCGTATATTTTTATGAAATGGGATAAATTTCGGCACCCGATCAATGTGATGACATAGTAATTAATACTTGTGATATAAGGACGAACTCAGGGGGTCATTATGAATAAAAGTGGAAATCGTTGGATTGATGCACTTTCCTGTGTTCCGCAAATGAAACACGCAATTAAGGGAAATGGGAACGTGACCTTCGACCCAAGGAAGTAACAATTTCTGTTTAAGTAATCTATCAATCTTGCTTTACTTATTTGTTATATATACTCATTATAATTGACAAACCATTTTTTTCCTCACAGATAGCGGAGCAGCATGGCATCCAACCTACCTCCCCAGTTCAAGATCGAGCGATTCTTCGCTCGTTACGAGTTTAACACCCCGTACCTGCTATGTTGCTCGGACGCCGAGTCCCTTGCCATGACCGAACTGGTGGCAATGGCTGATGCTGAGTCAACGTCGTTGTGGAATGATCTGAAACTGGGGTACACCGAGTCATCAGGCCACCCAGTCCTGAAGACCGAGGTTGCCCGTCTCCACGGTGTCCGTCCCGACGATGTGGTGGTTTTAACTCCTCAGGAAGGCATCTACATTGCAATGAAATGTCTTGTGTCCCTTTTAAAGAGGTTCGAATTTCCTTTAATAAACAATTATCTTTCATGTCGTGTTTTGCGTAATATTGCAGGAGGCACACGCTCCAGAAGCTCCACGTCATCAGTACTTTCCCGTCGTACCAAAGTTTGTACGAGAACACCAAGACCGAAGGTTGTGATGTGGATTACTGGACCCCCGAGCTGAAGAGCGACAATTCCTGGTTCTTCTCTGTCGAGCGTCTTAAATCTCTGATCAGAACTCACACTAAGCTGGTCGTGGTGAACTTCCCCCACAATCCGACTGGGTTCCTTCCAAGTGAAGAGGCCTGGACGGAGATAATCAACGTCTGTAAAGAGAAAGACATATTTTTATTCTCTGACGAAATGTATCGTTTAACCAATAACGATGGGAGCGAAGCCTTGCAGAGTGCGTGTGAAATGTACGAACGCGCGGCCTCGCTGTTCGGCATGTCTAAAACCTTCGGGTTGCCGGGTCTGCGGATTGGCTGGGTCTGCTCTCGGGATGAGGAGCTCGTGAACATGATGTTGTCCTTCAAGGATTACATCACCATTTGCTGTCCTGGGCCAAGTGAAATCCTGGCCATTATGGGCTTGCGTAGTGAACAACAAATAACAGAGCGAGTTATGGACATCGTCAAATGCAATTTGGACATTTTGGACGCGTTCTTCGCGGACTACCATGACATTTTCGTTTGGAGCAGACCCCGAGCTGGTACAACTGCGTTTGTGAAGATTCAAGGCTGGTTGTGGGATTTCTGCGAACGTAGAGCCTCCAATCTGTCCGAGCTGGTGGCCGCGGAAGACGGGGTGCTCATTCTTCCAGGGAAAGCATTTGATTTTGAGGATCAATTCTTCAGGGTTGGGTTTGGACGGCGCAATCTCCCCGAGGTTGTCGATCATTTCCGAAATTTTCTGAACCGACATAAGCCTAACATGCTAGGTGAGAGTAATGTGCTTCTGCCTTCGATTCTGCATTGATGCCATGGCGGCTCTTACGACGAGGATCCCTCACCCTTTGGAACAAAATAAACTGCACACAAACCGCATATTTTTTTCACTTCTTTCTTTCAATCATGTGTTCGCAGAGCATCAATTGTTTTCTCCTCTGTTCTCTCGCTCTCTTCCATGAATACCAATGTATCGATTCAACTGATCAGGTGCCGAAACCTTCTGTCCGTCTGGCGCTGGGTGTGTGCCGAGCTTCCAAATGGAACCTTGTTGTCTAGACAGGGCCATTATCCATAATCTGCATACGATTATATCACATATACACTGCCCTCGGCACTCAATAAATCTAGAACTCACACGATCTCTGCTCATAACCATTCACCCATTTTTATCATAACCACACTGTTAATTTGTTATTGAGAATTTGAGTTATATGCATCGTCGCGCAGATGTGTACACCACAGCAGACATGACGCATCGTCTGGGTGCTGCACATGTAGTGTGCACTTGGTGGAAAATTCCCTTCCTAAATCAACCTGTTCTCAGAGGATCGAGGCAGTGAGATGCTACGGTTATCGCACTCCGTCTGAGAGAGGTTTTTAAAGCCCAGTTGATATTGGTTGCCTCTCAGTCCATATTTGGCGTCCTCACTGGCTTCGTCTCTCCCTTCGAATTAGAAAGCGAACGCTGTCGGCTTTTTTTGGAATCACATCCGTTTTGCTACACATTCAACATGGCTACGGTGAGTACAATTTTTTTGGTAACTCTAGTGGAGCATAGCCATTGTGTGTAGTAGGTTAATGTATTGTGTATTCACAATGTTTTCATTGGTTGCTATTTGAGTATTTGTGATCTATTTAAATTATGCGTGCATCGCGTGCACCTGTATAATTAAATGCCGTATAGCACCACTTGGCTTGACTTGGCATGGAGTTTCTTGACATGTTAATTGAAACTAAATATGTGTTAATTTGATGCTGATACCAACATACCAGAAATGCTCGAATGGTACTATTTGTATCATGCTTTATGCACACTAGGTAATTACCGAGCCTGGATGCATTCATGAGTCACTAACAATTGCACATATACACGCACACTAATTATGTTAGATGTTTGGGCCAAACACGCTTACGTACTGCAGTTAAGTGTTTCTAAACCTTGAAGCCCAAAAGTTGAACCGATGCCGAGCGCCACGCCCCCTCGCTCTACAAAACCCGAGAGAAGAAGGCCAGCAGTGTGCCGCGACTTCTTCACTTGCCACATACCTGTGGAATTTTGATGCATTATTATAACACACACACCTGAGTGTTTTGACCGTCATGTGAATGGGATGGTCATTGTCATGATGGTCATGAATTGTTGGGATCTAGGGTAAGGAATTCCATGCTAGTTTAAAAATAAACTTACATCTGAACATGATAGATTGCATGTAATGCGTGAGTGAATTAATGTAACGCCGTGCAATGCATGGGTGGAGAACACGAACCATTCAACCTTCAGTTATTTATATTCACGCTATACTCAAACCCAATATAGTGGGCCAACAGTATTCTATACAGGGACAATATTTCAATAAACAACTATATAGTGATTTTCAATGTAGTTTCCAATCCCAATATCAGGGCTCATCGAACTGTAGTATTACGATCGATCCATGTATTTGGCAAGCCTTAATCATTTAAAAAACACGATAACCCGTGCACTCATTGTTACTTTTACTTTGAAGCAGTGATTGCGTCTATGGTGGTTGTGTACTTGTATTGCCAATGCAATGAACACATCACAGGATAGCATTACGCAATCCAAAGTGCACTCAATGCATTGTGGAAATTCCTTAGCAGAAACGGATGCAGAATGTAGGTCGAAGGATCAAACAGATAACATTCGATTATGTTGCGATTTCTTCCTCCGTGGAATGCTCATTTTTCTCTACGCGAGATCATCAGTTTGTCACGTGGTGTGTGGCTTTCGTATGACACATGCATGTATTGTATTGTACTCGTATGTTGCAACTATTTTCGATGTTTTATCGTTTATCCTCGTGAGGCCAATTGTTTGCACAATGCACACACTCACACGGTTGAATACAAGTGCACGAATCGCGGAATTGTGGGCGTAGATAACTGGGTATATAGCACTGGTTTATGCCTATAGAATAGTGTCAAGGTTGATTTCTGAGAATTGGTACAGTTAAACTTTGTGATAGCGAAATGGAAGGTAATTGAATCATAAGCTACGGCGGCTCTTTTGTTTGATCTTCACACGGATGAATTCGATCGCTTTGAAGTACGATGCAATATCTCACTTCTCGCCGAACAATTAAGTCGGGTTGAGGGCACTTCAAATGAATTAGCTCCGCTGCTGAATTGACTCATTAAACTAATTGTCATTTGTTTTTAATTGTAACAATCAATGTCTTATTTGGTTGAATTTATGTATTCATATTTATATTTAAAGATTTATTTTTTTCTGTGAATTTTAACGAAATTGTCTTCCAATCCGACTCAGTATGTTCACTTTACCTGATAAAAACCACCTGAAGTGAACACGTTGCATGCGGATTGAAGCAATGAATGCCTGGTATATGGGTCAGTTTGGCCTTTTTGCAATGACCAACAGCTCCCAACCGGTCAACCACGTTGAACCAAAAGATTCATTTGGAAACTCTTTCGTTCTATTCACGAATATTTTCGCAGGTCTTCGAGAACCCGGATTTCAACGCCGAGGAATTGGCAGAACAGCTGAAAAATGCAATGCGAGGACTTGGTAAACACATTTGAAAAACATCAATAAACTATCAGCACAATCGATTTCAGGAACTGACGAAGCGGAAATCGTCGAGGTCGTCGGCAAGATCACGAACGCAGAGAGACAGGAGGTGGCGGCGAACTACAAAACTTCGTACGGAGAGGTGAGCACCCTAGTGCTATAATTAACAGCTTTTAACAGTAAGTCGGGTGTACAGGACTTGATTGATGCTCTGAAAAGCGAATTGGGAGGTGATTTCGAGGATGCCGTGGTGGCGTTGATGACTCCGCCTCGTCTGTTTGACGCAAATCAACTCCGTGATGCTATGAAGGTAGGTTAATTGCTATACACCTGTATATCCGATAGCATGTACGGTTATGACCACCAGGGAGCTGGCACAGATGAAGCGACCTTGGTTGAGATTCTGTGCTCAAGGTCTAATGAGGAGATAGAGGAGATCAAGGCGCTCTTTGAATCAGGTAGATCACGTGATGTCCATTTCATAACCATATTAAAAAAAAAAATCAGAGTTTGAACGCAACCTTGAGGAAGACATCATGAATGAGACTTCGGGATATTTCAAGCGACTCCTCGTCTCGCAGGTCAACGCTGGACGTGACCAGTCTGATGATGTTGATGAAGACCTTGCCAACGAAGAAGCACAGGAAATATACGACGTAAGTGGCACCTTTTGAACCATCTGGTATATTATCTGGAATTGTCCTCCCAAGGCTGGTGAGGGCAGTTGGGGTACCGACGAAGCGGCCATCAACAAAATCTTATCCCTGCGCAACTACGCCCAACTCCGAGCGACTTTTGATGCGTACGGTAATCTTGCCGAGCGAGATATAGAGGAAGCCATTGATAGTGAATGCAGCGGATGTCTGCAGGAAGGACTCCTTGCTATTGGTGAGACTACTCGTGTATGGGTATGATAGCCATATATAATGGCGTTCATATTCAGTGAGGTACGCAAAGGATCCGCCCACTTTCTTTGCGCGACGTCTGTACGACAGCATGAAGGGAGCTGGTACCTCTGACAACGACTTGATCCGAGTGATTACCTCCAGATCCGAGGTACTCATGAGAGATTCTAGATTTAATGCTTTCTTCATTGGATTCCTCCTGCGTTTCTAGGTCGATCTGGCAGATATCAAGGAGGCATTCCAGAACAAGTATGAGCAGAGCCTGAATGACTTCGTTGCCGATGATGTCGGAGGCGATTACAAACGCCTTCTCCTGGCCGTCATTGGCGACGCTTGAACGTTATGATTCTGCTTACTCCACAATTCTCTGCATGCAACCATAACGCACTTCTTGCGATCATTCTTAAACATCTTGTGGAAAATGAAGACGAACATCGGCATATCACAATGTTTAGACTGAAAATAATTATTTGCATGTGTTAAGATTATTCCGAATTATGATGGATATACATATGTTATCCTGTTTCTTTCATATTAATCGTTTCGTAGATAGGTACTTTCTTAAAAACTGTTGAATATATTAAAAACCAATTAGTGTTGAATAAAATGACAAAGATTCAATGCAGAAAAACTCTATTTATTTAAAACTTTCTGTGTGTTCCCCTAATTTTGTGAAGTGTCTGTAACATCCCACAAGTAACTTTTACGCATGAATAATGCCTTCTTAGGTGCATGTTGTTGAAGGATTTTATGACTTTTGCATTGTTGGAAAAAAACAAAAAACAAAAACAAAAAAAACACACACAATCAAAATTAACTTCGGATCATCTCTTTAAGGGATAAATTATTATAAAGGAAGCCGATGGTTTACCCTCGGAGCCAGATAACCGGATTTGTACGATCCGAAGTCGAGTTCGCTTATCAGGCTCCAGAATCAAGAGAACATGTCTTGAGTTTAACCATCGACTTTCGAGTGATTTAACCAGATTATGCACCATATTGATTATTCCCCAATCAGGGATTCAGGCCAGCATATATCTCATCTATGGTAGGCTGAGTCCCTTGTGTCGATGATCTAAGCGTGAAACGAGGAAACGAACAGGTTGAGACAAAATGAAAAAGACTTCTAGCCGCCTACAGAACCCGAAGCCAAATTTCATTATAATACCAAAAATCCACTTAGTTTGACCAGAACCGGACGTCGAATATGAATTTTGAGCGATTGTATGCACGTTTACAGCGTATTTAGGGCACTTCGTTCAATGTCGTCACAGCCGTCGTCATGGCAACAGGGCGCCGGCGATTTTTCAACGAATATTGCATTACTGTAATTATGTTGTTGAACTTAGGCTGATTTTGCCTCATCATACCGAGAACGGTAATAGTTATAAGAATAGTGCTCCTTTTTGTTAATTGCATACAATTACTCAATGTGAGACATTTAGATGCAAATAGAGCGTAAATCGGCGCTTAATTAGGCCCTACAGCAAAATCACTCTATCCTATGTGACCGAAATACAAATACTATTTCGAAATACTACATGTAGTACTATTTCGGTCAGTTCTGGGACAACATCTTTATTAGCTATTTTAACGTTGTGAGTTAACCTGTGTGGCTGCATGATTTCGGATGTTGGATAGCACTACTAATCTCAGACAAACCGATTATTCGATCTCCAGTATCAGTGAATAATAACATGTAAGAAAAATTTCCTTCTAGAACAATGCAAATTTTCACAGAAATCCATTTAGCTTTGTTTTTTTGGAGCATGAATGTTTGAAGCGTTCAAATAATTATATAACTCATTGTCGCACAGCTCTTATATAAAAATTCATATCTGTTACATCGTGCATTGTGAGATATGAGGGACAGTTTGTCGCGTGTCATCTTGATTTCTGTCATTCTATATTATTAGGACGATTGGGCCAATCACATGACTTCCTTCTTAACCCATAAAAATCAACTTAAAAAAAATTTCCACAGCAGTGTGAGGAGTCGTTAAAACTGCTGCGCCCACGTTTCTAAATACGCAGGAAGTCTAAATGCGCACATCGCTATTTGAGAATAAAAATTTCACATCCTTGTGAGAAAATACTAGCAGCCAAAGTAAAATTCATGGCAATAACACTACACTTCCTCCAAATATACTTCTGTTTAAAACAAACTCAACCTCTTCGGTTGTGACGTATCCAGAGTACACGTCGCATCAGCGGATATTTTGTGTGCTGTTAGTCAAACCAAATTATGCACTTAACCAAGACTCCATGAAGAAAACAAATAGCACCAATAATTATATTGTTTAGTATCGGGGACAATAGACAAAATCTCATAATTTTCAATATCCATTTTTGTATTTTTCCAGCCCTCTAACCCATACAAATTAATCACACAATCATGTCTATATTGTTTTCGATGTCATATCTTGATAAGGTTTCTTTAGTTTTAATCCAACGGAGAGGGATGTTGCCAAAGTTATGAATCAACTCTCAGCGATCGTGGGGTGATGGGAGGCGACGAGGAATAGCTAATTTCGGTTCCTCCCATAAATGCTCTGTTGGCTGCTAATTTGGGACATTTGTCGTCTACCGACCACGGTAACGTCTTGAGTTTATTTTGATCTTCATAGACAAGAAGCTTGTGGTGACCCTATAGCAGCATATGCATGGATATGCATGAGAATTTTCTTCCAGAAACAGCCAGATGTCAGGATATTTGTAATCCGGGATTGAGTCGTTATAGAATTACTAAGCTCACTATTTTAATCCTCTGAACCAATGAAGGTCGAATTTTTCTCTGCATGTTTTATGTTCGGTCGCATTCTTCCACCGCCGCCCTATTAGAAATGATATCTTGAGCCAACCTTGGCCTGACGTGCACCGGATTTGTGAATCCTGTCAGTCTATGCATCTAGGGCATCTAGAACGAAGTTTATTGATCTGATTTCTTCCGGTCGGTGACATTTACATTTTGTGATTGTATCCGCGCTTTCCGCTCTAAAGGGCTTTTGGATTTTTAACTCGCACGAAGCCATCACCCATCAGCCATCTCGTAGTAGAGATTTCTTCATGGATGCTTCTTGGTATAGAGCACTTGCAGGGCTATCATCTCAATCAATGTCACCAACTTTCAATGCCATCTTGCCATGGGAAAAGATACGTGGATTCACGGATTGGCAGCGCAAGAAAATTAATTTTGAATCGGAGCTGACATTGATGAATGCAGGAATGATAACTAGGTCGAATTCTTCTATAGCCCAAAAAAATGTTATACATGTATATTATATATAATTATAACCTAATAATTACGTCTAATTATTATGAATATCATTCAGTTTGGATGACACCTAACTTTAAAGCTGCGAAACAAATAACAGACGAAAAGGTAAGTACATGTAAATTGTTTTCAGAGCTTGCCTTTAGGACCACACCACATCACAAAAATCTCATCGATTTAGGCAACATTTGGAAACACCTTAAATTCTTTAATTGCTTGGGTAAACACGCACCAACATCATGTCAAAGTCCATGTCTGTTGAGAGTTGAGACCTTACTCAAAAAAGGCATCAAATTCAGTGGATCCGTAGAGGGACTCCACACCCAAAGGTTCTGGATCTCTGCCCTGACTCATAAACTTGAAAGATGTAATGCTGCTGACGACTTGATCTTCCAACATGCATACACCTCGCCAAGGCAAACAGTATAACGGGGTTGTTGGATGATCTGATCTTATTGGCACAAGGCCAATTTTATGCCGAAAGAGAACGTCTCCAAGTCTTACAAATGACATCAGATTGTGAGGTAGAGGAAGGAGAGGGGAGAGGAAGGAGAATTGAAATAAATGCCGATGGGATAAAGTAAACCAAATGGGAAGCAAGCGAAGTTAAGAAAAAGAAATGAAGTGCATGAGAAATGTCCTTCAAGGGCGTCGTCATGTTTCCTGGTCCACAACGGTTGCTGACCGCGATAAGCAAATGCCGTTCAGCCTAGTTCATGTAGTGAATGAATGCATTTGTAATTTTGTAGTGTCGTAATATGACAGCTATAGGAGAGTAGCAGCAATCAACACAGCTAGTCTAGACGGTGTTGTCTCGATGATCATTTTCTTTTTTTTTTTTTTTTTTTTTTTTTTTTTGTTCATGACATGAGATACAAAATATCATCTCCAGGGCCAGCCCTATTCATCCATTTTTTTTATTTTTTATTTAATATTATTATTTTTTCTGTAAAATTAATAATACTTCTGGCAAGCACCATCTAATCTTATCTATATGTCAATGGATTTTACTGAACATTCAGTTGAAGTGCTCAATCGTGTCAATAACCATGCACGAAACACGTGACCTGCAATGATCGCTTTAAACCGAATCACGTATTTTAGCCTATAATATATACAGAGCGCAGTGGTACCTGTATCAATTATCAATTACTCTGCTGTCATTAGTCGATCCATCAACCCGAGAAGCCCCAGACATTTATGTGGAGTCGGCAATAATTACAAATGGTTTATTTTACACTTGATTAGATGTAAAATTCACGTCGCAATTAAGAAGCGAAATGCGTCTCATGAAAGGCAACAGCAGGTGGTTCTTGGCTCAAAACCAATCGATACGAGAAGAAAAACAAAACCGCATCATTTATTTGTATATATTATAACGAAATTACTGACCCATAAAAGTTATAATATTTATATGCTTCCTGGTTAAGTGGCATGGGTAATAAGTGCCTCTAATATTGTTCTGTTATCCTCGAAGAATAGATCATTGTATTGGATTCAAAAAGAGCAAAGGCTTTACTTGAAGAGAATTATTGAGGCAACAAAAGGGAATTATAATTTATATAAATCGATGTCCAGAAAGACAGTTCACGTATGAGTCCTAATCATGTTGTTGGTATCCACGAGGCACTAGGGGCGTAGGGGTTCCTGTCAATCACATTTGTCGGCCTTGTATCTATAGATAGTGACATCCCGGTATCCCAAGAACAGCCATGACTTGATGGAGCTGCTGGAGCTGCTGCCACCGATTCGATTTACAGTTGAGGGCTGACTTAAACCCCCAGCCTATGACCTTTAAGATGTGATACGAGATCATTCACGTCTTATCCACGTGTGCCGTGTGCCCTCTATTTGACCCATGCTTCTAAGAATGAGTCACTGGGAACTTTACTCAGAGTGACGCCTCTGATACGCATATGATTCCATGCAGACACTTGACTTAATCAGGTGGGTTTGTTGACTTGACTAGCAGGGCGGGACCCCATTTACAGAGATTACTGATCACGAATTATAGGAAGAGAAAAGCCTGGGAAAAGTAAACGGTGTTATTTTAAATTTGTAAAAGAAAAAGAAAAAAATGAATAGAAGCAACGAATAAAAAGAATTTTAAAAAGCATAATGAAAGTATACCGGTTGTTTTTATTAAATAATCAATCAAACACGCCCGCGTGTTCGCCACAAAAACAAAAACAAAAACAACAAAAAGAGGGATTAAATAACAAGACGTTTCTGTATATTTTGATAAATGTTGTTAAAAGTTGTAACATCCCAGGAAAATACAAAATGAACCGATAATGATTCATTTCCCTGCATGAAGTATATGATATAACTCGTATACAATTTGATTTTAGAGCGAATCCTATCACAGCGGATGGAAGACCACGTAGCGCTACAAGTACATGTTGCATTATATCAGTCTCTATCCATTCCTAGAAAGCGCTAACTATTCTTTGTATAGCGAGCAGTGCAACGACTACAGACACGGCTGAAGATTTCAAGGGTGCCGAATTGAGTCCATAACCTCCTCTCATCTCAACGTTGTGGGTCGGAACCTCTACAAACTCATCGTCATCGGTGTTCTCCTCCAGATGCTCTTCCAGACGCTCTTCAGTGTCGTTGCTCAGACCTTCAACCAGATTACCAGAACGGCAACCGTACCACCAGTAGTTGTTGTTTCTCGGGTACGAATCGTCCACCCGGAAGTTGAAGTCATTGAAGCGGTAGTACGTCGTTCCAGAGAAGAAGTATGTTCTGCCATTGGTGTACTGGAAAGCCGCGTCGATGTTGCTTGGCAACCCAGCCCAGAGGGACAACGGGCGAGGGTAGCCACTGGTAACCCCTGAGCCTCGCACGTAGCGGTAGTACTGGTTATCTGACAACGAGAGAGGCAAATGAGGCTTCTGTCCTCAGGTAGAACAATACTGGTCATACCTTTGATGAAGTAGGTCACATCGTTGCCGCTCCACACGAACGATGCATCCAGATTGTTTGGAACACCTGGGAATCCGCGGCTGATGCTGCGAGGATAGCCATTTGCCAGTCCGTTAGAATTATATCTCCAATATTGAGAACCCTGCAATGGCCAAACGGTTAGTATTGATATAAACCTAATGAGATAAAATGCAGTACCTTGAAGAAGTAAGTCCTTGCTTGGCCCTTGGTTGATTCTTCCCAGTAAACGGATGAATCCAGATTATTCGGCAGCTCTTTGAATATCGAGCTAGAGATGCTCTTGGGGTAGCCAGCCGCCACTCCACTCGTTGTCAGCAAATAGACTAGGTTTCCCAGAAATCCGTAAACGTCACCATCATAGATCGTAATGGTATCAAAGCGAGCGTTCTGACAATAATCCGGGGTTCCTCCTGAAGTCGTTCTTGGTGTTGTTTTACCGGGCGTTGTGTTGCTCGCAGGACTCCGTGTTGGCGCAGGAACGGACTTTTGGGGGTACAAGTTTTGGATACCTCGAATGTCGTCGTTACCTAGTTTGAAGTTGCGTTGGTAGCCTCGATAGTAGGCAGCCATGAGCGAAGATTGGTCCGATGAGTGCATTAAACCCAGCGAATGGCCGATTTCATGAGCAGCCACTTGGAAGAAGTTGGTACCTGTGAGAGGATAAAATTAGCAATTTCTAGCTTTGTTGCGAGGAAAATGCGACTAACCGGAGTAGGAGTTCCTCGTGAATGTTTCGTCATCATCAAAATGGACATCTCCACCCCAGCGTGGGAAGAAGGCATGGGCTAGAGTTGTTCCACGTCCATCAAATGGATACCCATCGCCATGGTTACCGGTGTAAAAAGCGACATTGATGTCAGGATTTGACGAAGTTTCAGAGGCCTCGATGGAGCTGTACTCAGCCCAAACCTGCGAAGAGGGATAACACATAAAATATGAATTTCCAGCCAAAAAAAAAAAAAAAAAAAAAAAAAAAAAAAAAAAGAGGAGAAAACAAAAGAAGTGTAAAACGGGTAAAATGTTTAGGAGTTTGACTTACGTCAAAAGCTCGTTGTATCTCGCTCTTGAGCTCTGCACTGGACATATCATTTGTTCCACGGCTCAACTTCCACGTCAGTCGCTCGGGGTCAGCCCATCTGCTACCTGCGCGGAGAAGTCGATCATTAGTTGGATAAGTAAACGTCTGCAGTCATGCACTCGTGTGTCATGTGACACGGTGCACTTCGTTCACCTAAAGACAGTGCCTGGGAAAGTTAATCGTCAAGCTCCACTGAGATTCGTGATTCTAGCTAGTGCTCTAGTTCTTAACGAGACCCGAGGCATGTGGAAAGCTGCGCTTGAATAATTTTCAACGAAGTGTAATCCTAGAAGGCCATCTGTAAGCTGGTGACTCATCATTAAAATTTACATAATTCGTAATCGACAAAATTCGCGGAAGTCAATTGAGGTAATTAAATGCTTAAAGCCATCTAACCCACCCACTCGAATGCACCTGAACATGTGTAAGTACTTCACTCGAATCCGCCTTTAAAACTCTCTAGATTGATTATGAGGAGAAATCCATGAAACCATTTACCGTGAAATGATCAACCATGTTTTGTAGCTGATTAAATTCTTCTTTTAATAACACACTACACCTGATGACCTACCTTCCAAAGCATATCTCTTCCTTCTTCTCTTAGCAAGATTCACCATATTTCCAGTTTCATAATCAACCATGCCGCATCTCTTCGTCTTGAATAGTTTGATTGTCTCTTCGTTGAGTTCACCTGTAATTACACAAAACCAAATTCAAGTACAACTTCTACAACCATTTAAATTTAATTGAATACGAATTTGGAGAATATATAAATAAAACATGATTAGCTGCACACCTGTCTCTTCTAAACCTCCCATTCGCTGCACCAATCGGATTTTTTGTCTGAACTTTTCTTCCGGATCCGCGGCGACCAAGGCGCCAACCTTGCTCGGTGAGGTCCCTGCTTCTGAATCTACAACTTCGTCAGTGTATCCATACTTGGTCATGAATTCCTAGGGAAAAAAAAACAACAAAACAACGCGATTAGTTTTATATCCAGGGGTACCGGTCTGAGTTGCTGGAATGCATGTAGAATAGCTGCAAGGTAAATGCATTATTTACTTTGTATCGACAACTAGGTGATTCACAATGTCATGCGAGGTGTGATGGATAAAAGAGCAGATTGATTGCTTTCTTTAATTACCTATACATTAGTACAATGCTATATGCCATGTTTTGATCGCTCAGCCAAAATATAAGGCATCATACAAAGGAAAAGAGAAAAAAAAAATGCTCACAAAAACGCTCAGGTATGCGACGAAGAAAAAGAGTGTATTTGATTGTACAGAATAAAGAAGAATATCATATTATAAAAAAATGAACGGACCGGTACCGTTTAATAACTCAATTAAACTGGCTTCCGGATTCTAATAGCCACCCGCTCATCATTTATTAAACGCACAAACTCTAAAACATTGAGTATAAAATGTAAATGTAAATGCAAAGAACTTGTTAATTGCTCACCTCTATTTCCTCCCGTGATGGCGCTGTCTCCGGGACGGCAGCTGCCGTTACCAAGGTAACACAGCAAGTTGCCATAGCAACAAGAACCCAAGTTGCGTGCTTCATCCTTTCTTGTTGATTAGTTAGCTTCCAACTCAGTCGATGAAGTTGTCCTCGGGCGGTGCGGGTCTCTCCTTATGTACTCTTGAATTTCCTCGCTTCACTGAGTCCAAGAGGGTTTTAATATGTTAATTTATAAAATAGCGTAGTCACAGCCTATATCCATACGACTCAGCATTTCCAAGACCCGTAAAAATTGTCGTGATTCTTTCTGATTCATCCTCTGCCAAGTTGACGTCACACCGACGAAAAAAACCCGCCTCTTTGCCAAATAAGGACATCGGGGTATTTCGTAACTCAGCCGAGCGCTTCCGGAGTTTGCCGAATCAAATTTAACGCGCTGATGCTGTTGGTTTATGCATGTGAAATTTCGATTGAGTCATCTGGCTGTTGCTGGCTCTTCTCGAGAAGAAATCAATTTCCAGCACCTGCCTTCTGTTTACATGCTTTCGATTTAGATATGTTCCATTGTATAGGGACCGATTTTTTCCCTTTAAATTAACACTATTTGGGGACTGAGGATTAATACAATCTCACGTACGTCAGATCAATCTCAACGCACGCGAATTTAGCACGCAGTTGGAAAGTTACAAATCATACGAACCACACATAATGCTATAAGTATAAAAGATAGAGGGAGTTCAGAAGTTTTAAACAAGGCGGTTGCCAGTAACCACAGGCCCATTCAGAGATATTTTTCTCCCCTCCTCCAAGTAGTTTTAATAATTATCAAAATATAAATCGCACTACTTTATTACTCAAGCATGAACGCAAACTTTCCAATTCCATGTATAATATAGCAATGCAGAATCTCTTTGCTTTCATGAACATCCAGGGTCTAATTTGACGCACCCCACTTAAGCTCTTACCGATTGTCCCTGTAAGACACATGCATGCTCTAATTGTAAGTCTGATGTACTTGGACCCTGTTTATCCACTTGGTTACATAACTGGGCCAATTTACATTTTTCTTGGACCCCGATATGCTTTTAATAAGAACAGTTATTCAATGCGCAAGAAACCCAACAACAACAAAAACAACCAAACAATCAGCTTATCCGGTCAATAATTAATTAATTAATTAATTAAATAATTAATTAAATAAAGGGGCAGAGTAGATCAATCAGTTGAATTATTGAACACTGAGAGCACGGAACATGCAACGTGCAATGAGAAAGGGAGTGTTGCGGTCGGCAAGTGCTCTTATTTTGCTCACAGGAGAGAGATAGAGAGAGAGTGTGTGAATAGAATCGGCACAAATGAAGCGTCAAATTTAAATCAATTCAAATGCAGCTTCATATCCATTCAATTGGTGTTTAATATGAGAATGTATTAAACGCAGTATATCTCTTATAATAAAGCAACTTCAGATAGAGTTCATCATTGATAAATCACCAACACTTAATTAAGCAAATACCTGATTCACCCTCCACCCCTAACAGAAAAAAAAAAATAAAAAAATAAATAAAAGTAATAAAAAGGAAGCGTAATCCCCATCGTTTCTGTTTTGTTTCTCTGTTTATTAGTTAGTAATTATTGTAATTAATGTGACGTTGCTTAAATTGTCGATATATATACCCACTTATACTGTACCCAACGATATTGCATATACTAGTAATTGGCCGAAGAATTATTGAAAGGTCACATTAGTAACACTCCTGTGATTCTCAAATTATCCAACAAATTATGAAATTTATTAATTGAAAGAAAAAAATATGGATTCAGCATTTCAGCATTTCATGGATTAATTTGCATGGGTTTAGAAGGTCAGCATTTCCTTGGGTACCGATAATTTCTTTCCACTGTGGAATTCTCAAGGGTGAGTATTTCGACATCCGGAAATATCGCTTGTGACCAGACAATTTAGTTGCGTAAAATGTGCGTCAGAGTCAAAACGTGACACAAATAAGTTGGATAACATGAACTTTATACAGCTCCATAACAGACGTTATGAATACGTTTGAGAAATAAACCTTCAGTAATATTAAGCATGAGTCATGCTGCGTGACCTCATTGACCCGTAAGCCGCCTTTTTAACCACGAAGCAAACTTGCGCAGCACGATTCCGAAGTAGGATATTGCAATGCAATATTTATTTGGCGTACACATGCAATATAACATAAGAAGAAATATAAAATATGAAATATAAGCTAAAACTGGTTTATTTGATGCAATAATAAAGTCTAAACAATTCTATTGCTGAGTGCTTAAATATATAAGTGAGCAAACCTCTTGATCCTTCCCTGGGCTCTCGACACAGGCAGCAGCATAACCTAGGAAAGGCGGGATTTAAATGAAATGCAAGTATATTATTTGAGTACGTACAGTGCATTGAATTGAGTGCTCTCTCGTGACATACGTTCGTGCATACTGATACAGAGAACTTACTTACGTCATAGTAATGTATTGAGGACACAATAATCAATTATAGCAGTGAAGTTTCATTTGCATAAAGCTAACATGTATAGTATACTGTCACAAACAATTCATTTCGCTATCATTATTATATTATTTTGGTTCAGATTTGAAATGTTCTACATACATGCAATGTTCTACATACATGCAAAAGGACCATAGTCTATACAGACTTTGGTGCTTTTGCATGTATGTAGAGCATTTCAAATTGCTGTGTTACACAGAATAACCCGTCCCTGGCGGTCTGACCCATTTCCCTGGGCAGCCTGGAGCACCCGACCTGCTTTAATTGCTGGTTCTATGCAGTGCCAGAGGTAATGAATATTTCTAAAATTGTAACGACTGCAAGAATCGTGACAGTGGGATCACTGCCCTTTGATCCTAGATTCGCATGTAAATACCACTGAGAAGGAATGACATTTCACGAAGCACTCGATATTTAAAACGGCGAATGTTTGATCCCATTAGTTACCTGGCGATTGCTGGCTCTCGGTTCTCGTTCAATCATGATGACTCGCTTTAATCTTCAAGTAAATAAATAATCGATATAGGCTGAAAGGGATTACGCCTCTGCGATACAGAAGGATCTATGCAACAGGAATCTATGCATGACCTCTCCTAAAGGTATATAATATGTATTAATAATATTTTATCATGTTATTCCAATATGTGCTCTTTCAGACGATGGGGTGTGGCTGAGGAGAGGAGCATTTCCAAGAGGTCACACTGAGGATCTTGCATTCGTCACGTGATTTCCGTCGGCCCAAGTGTGGTGGATTCGCTAAGTTTTCCGACTACAGAAAATTGTGTTTGGGGTGATTGAAGGCTCGCCCTCGCCTTATTGACATTTTCGACTGAATACTAATTTTTGATAGACGTAACAAAACCGCAGGTGCTCCTATGCGTATTACTACTGATTGTCAGATAGAGAGGCAGGTACCCCATACATGGCGTAAGAATAACATAATGGCGTAAAAATAACACACGGTGTAGAAATAACATTATGGCGTATCAGTTATATGAAAGCAACACGCTGAAGCATATTTTCAGACACTTCAGAGTAATAATCCTCTTGGCATACCGAGCACATTATACGCATTCGCATTAGGACCTTAGAAATTGGCCGCAAACCACACAGATAAATGCACATACATGTATAATTATTCTTCTGGTATAATCATCTTCGTGTATGAGCATTATTGTATTGTATGATTTATGGGGAGATATCCAGTTACCTCCATTGTGTGACTGCACGCACCTCCGTCGACACTCTGACAGGTCGCTTTACCAATTATCTCTAGAATTAACACATTTAGCACCTTTAGAATTAACCAGAACACTTTTTTTTCTATAGGGCTAAAACACTAAAAGGGCCCTATGAACTTTTTGGGGTATAGGGGTTTGTAATTTGGGGAAAAGATAGGACATTTGTGTACGACCTTCTAGCCATTTTCTGTCGATGTTCGAATTAAATGTCATACATGAGTAATCCGGATTTCGGTGAGAGAATCATTATTAGATCGAATCATATATTTATATAACGTGTAATGGCACATGTTAGTGAATGAGAGTGACTTACCATAAAGTGTATTTGATCCTTGGTCAGCAGTTGTCACACTTATACAATTAGATGGAATGTTCAACGGGGCTATTTAACTGGATAATCTATTAATATGCAATTTTTGAAGATTTGGGTAGTTCACTTCCGGGTCACAATATCTTATCACATCTAATAAAATATTCTTGTCTTTAAATATTATGATAGATTGCAGAATGATAAGTAAACGCTATGAAGTTATACGTTATGATCTTAGGGAGAGGTTAAATATTACATCGTGGTCGCATTAGGATTGTGCGGAATCCACAAAGACAAGGGTCGCCTTTTTTTAAACGTGAATTTTGCGCTTTGAATCACCGCCGTTTTACAATTGTAATTGTCCTTAGCAACGCCGACGAGCAGCCGCTTGACGACTGAGTTTCCTTCTATTTATATCTAACAAACTTTTAGAATGTATTAGAGAAGTTCATAAGGGTAATAAATGCAAAAATGAATATTGTATTCAGGGGTAGGATTTGGGTGGGTCCGTCTTTTGTTGCTAAATAAAGCATGGCATTGAATACAGAGCAACACAAGAAACTAGACACGTTTTGAAAAGCCCGCAGAGTGGTGCAACCTAAATTCACGGCTGATATATGATTGGTGGGTGTGTTCAGTATATCCACCCAAGTTTAATTATTCGGAAGTTGGAACTTCTGACGAAAACGGTCTCGGACGTGATCAAACAGGATTGCAGGATCCTGCCTCCTGAGGACCCTGGTCGCATGCTGAGGTCTCCCAGACTTGGGTCGATCACCCACTGTCAGTATGGCGGTGAAGCGTACAAGGAGGGCGAGCAGTATAACCCTGGTAAGATAAACAGATAAGATAAACATTTAATGCCCGAAGAAGAGAAGAAAATTTTGAAATTGCGTCACCATGGAAACACATTCTGGTACAGTTATAAAGCTCAAAATCTCTATTGCGCACCGTTTTTCCAACGAGCTTAGAGGGTGCATCGAGAAACAATGGGTGGCAAACAAATCGCGAACCATCTAAGAAAGAATTACTGATGTTCTATCAATTTCCATGCATGATTTTGAGAGATATCGGAAATGAACAACTTTCTTTGTTCATCTGTATTGTTGTTCAGTCAAGCAAAATTTTCTATTTTTCTTTTCGTGAATTCATTTAGTGATCATGCAAGACATATGCAACTGATTATGAAGAGTTCAAATTCTTTTGAGCCCATAATGCAATACATATAAAGGTGTATACCGGTAGTTTCTTTTGTTGCTCATTATATATTAGTTCATGTACTTTCGGGCTTCCTTTCCTTCTAAAATTATGACTGAAATTTATAATCATAAATTATTCCTATTTAGAAAATATGTTATATATCTGTATTTACTATGATATTTTGCATTTTACCATTTTATATTTTTTTATTGGTATAATATTTAGTATTCTTCTGTATCTTTGTATCTTGTCTGTTTGAATAGTGTAATTGCTTTAGTATTCACTCAAAGTTCTCTAAGTTTATGGCCATGAATACCTGTAAGTTTGAAGACTCGCAGAAGCAAGCTCAACGGAAACACCCCACGGATCGACGATGAAGCTGCCAACCTCACGAGTCATGCGCTGTGTTCTACGTTGACGTTTGTACCGAGATCTTTTTTTTGTTGTTTCCCACAACAAAGAGACATCTAGGCCAAGAAAAGAACAAGCTTCTTGAGTTTATTTTTTAACCTTTAAATATTAGCTTCGTTACACATTGGCCTTGACTGCGCTGCGTACATATACCCTTGACAAAGAGACCTAATCTAGTTCTGTTAGTGTAGGCCTATAAATTATATTCTATACAGAGTGGGCCAAAAGTAATCTAATCTATTCAATGTTAAAAGTAAAACTCAGAAGTTTTCTAAAATGTATCAATAATTCTTAAAAATAACTACCTGGTATGAATTAATTATGCTATGTTGTGCACATTTATGCAAAGAAATCAAGTAAAATGTCCAATTTGAATGATGGAGGAACATTTAAGTGCGAGTGGTGAGTGATCACGAAATTAACAAAATCAGATGAGCCCCTGAACGAGCATTATTATAAGGAATGTCATCTCTGGTATGGCACTTCAATGCAAACTCTTTGCTTTGTTTTGGTTTTAGGAGATACACATTAGTGCTACTGTCACAACAATAGCACTCACAATCAAAACTTAGTACGAGAGCGCTGCCTTATTAAAATTTTATGCGTTCAATGAAGCTTATTCATGGTCCGGGGCCCTGTTCGCCGCCAAAAGTGGAAATATCCCAGAATGATGAGTGCACTCTAATAATTGAGATATTATATTGGTATAAAAGTTGATGGAATTGGAATAGAAATGATAGGAATAGCAACATGAAATGTTAAACTAAGCAAACCAAGTATTACTTTCTCTTTTTTTTTTATTTTTTTTTTTTTATTTTTTTTTTCACACTGCGATCTGTTTTAACACTTTTTTTGGACACTTTCTAAGAAATGCGTTGCGCCATTTGGAAGCATTGAGATCTTAAACATATGGAGTAGATAGGCTACTTTTGGTCTACTCTGTACATCTTTACATATTACAGCTGTAATTCGTTATATATATTTAATTTTTAATTTTTTTTTTTTTTTTTTTTTTTTTGCAATTGCAATTGCAATTGCAATTGCAATTGCAATTGCTATTGCATATTTTTTACCCTATATACATTGTGAACTCTAATGTCATCATTTTGTAATCATTCAGTAGTATATGTCATTCAACAGAAATGAATCGAGACCTAAAACTTGTATTACCTCATGATTTGTTTTGATAATACGTGGGTGCATGGTTGTGACAACTCAGTGAATTTATGTCAAGACAAAAGAAAGACATATTCATTCCGCAACTCACAAAACAGTAACAATCCATTCTACCACTTGGCAAACATGCACGAAAGAGGATGTGTATTTTTGTGAGACGATGTAGACTGCTACTTCATTATGCAATACTTCAATCTAACTATACCATGTAAGTTGTCTTGCGGGTATAATCATGTTCTACATAGATATGCAGATGCTCTTCCCCCGGTTAGTATACCAGATCCGACAGCGCTCATAAAAAGTAATCACCGCGTGTCCCCAAATTCCTATACCTGCCAACCGTTGTCATGGCAACCCTGTCATCTCTTCACTCGAGTATTGCAGATTCCGCGTTTGATGTCCAAAAACGCTTAAAATTAATTATGAACAAATTGATAATCTTTCAACTAAGTTTTGAACTTTCACAATGGGGAGATTTGCCGATGTTCGATCTTGTATAGGAAGAAGTTCATCTACATATCTATGGCTCTACGTCGAGGCAACATCACCACAATAAAAGCACTCGAGTAGTAGAACAGCATTAACTTGGATCTGTATGGAATCTGCCATTATCACGTTCTGGTATTATATCCCGAAATTCAACATTGTTCACGCAACGTTTACAATAATAATTTCGTTACCAAAATTATAATTATAATATTTTACTTCACGTCATAAAAAGACATAATTATAAAAAAAGAATAATCAATAAGAAATGAATATATATAATAATCACAAATGACAGAAGTATATAAAAAAGTAATTTTTTTTTTCTTGATCGAGCGTGAGAGCACGCATTCAACTAAAATGCTATATAGAGAAAAAATTTCGTAACGAAAATCATGTTTGTTTGTCGAACCAAGAAGTGAATGATCAAAATTCACAATAAAATTCAAAATTCAAAAGCAAAAAATTCAAAACTCACGAATCGATTCTCATTTGAGGACATGTGATATATGAGGGGGTTTTCCCGCTGCCCTACCCTTATTTAATTTGATTATAACATACTGTGTTAAAATACAATATAGAAAGGAGTGAGTACCTGGTTACATTCCTATTACCCACCTCTTTCTAAGGCGAATGACGGGCGGACCACAGACGGCTGCAGAAACATTAATAAGTATTTATAATTCCTTAATAATTATGTGCTATGCGCATAGGTCGGCTTGGTGTCTGATGCTCAGAATAAAACTTTAATTATGAACCCGGGGGATTTTCTTTTATATGTCTACTCATTATAGCGGTGAACCGAATGTAAGACAAACGAAATGCTTGAGATTCTCCTGCACTCAACTGAATGCCATTCGCAATTTCTGAGTACAGCTTTAATGATTTCCAAGAAACTTCTGTGAAGTTTTCAGTTGATGATTCGTACACATGCAGAGCATTAATGAATGAGACACGAAATGTTGACTTGAAAATTTAGTATAGGGGTATTAGCAGGGAGATTAGATCTAATAAATCTCCTTGGGTATTAGATTTTAAGAAAAAAAAGAAGATATAAGTGGGAAAAAAATCCCTACAAGCTAATTTTTGGATATGAATTGCAATATATGTTATGGCGGACAACATATCAAAACTCCCCGATGATAGACCTTGTGCAAGAGTTTAAGAGTTTTAATTACCATTCGGGTATTACCTTGGTCATGTGGTGCTATCTTCGGATTTGGCAAATCTGATTATGTATAAATCTTATGCGGGAATAAATGCACAACACTTGTGCAGAATATAAAGTCTCTTAGTGGCTAATTGAATACGTTCACCATTCCGGAAAAAAAAAACCAGTAGTCATTCCTGTTGCTGAGTTGTATTGAAAAGGCCAAGAAGCTGTTTATTGGCGGAAAAGAAGGAAACATCTTGATGCATGCAAAACCCAAAATGGTCAAAAATTATTCAGACTATTACTATCTTCTTCTCAGTTCATTCTTCCATTTCTGCTATACGTATACTACATGCATGTAATGTCTCGAATTGCAAAATACAATTTAAGTAAGAACCCAGAAAAAATTCCATTTCAACTGAACTGCAGGATTAATGAAGATTCAGTTCGTGGTGAGCTTTCTTGTAACCCCGACCAGGAATGCATGTTTCATGTCTGAGTTCTTTGCTACCGTCTCATTCGTTGATTCATTATATATGTCATTTGTTCATGTCATCTCAGAGATACGTGTATAGAGTTTAGGAAGAAAGACGTTAGACAAAGAACATTATTTTTAAATCAGATTTAATGAAACAAACGATCAAAGGCAAATCAATAGGTTTACGAGGTGTAAACAAGGTGATACACAGCATTCAGCGACAGGGCGTCGAGGTCATCAATCTTTCGCTGTGTTAGCAATAATATCTACAACGTAGTAATCCTGTTGCCCACCTGTTGCTAAGTTTTGTCGTTCACAATTGGACAAAGCACTCGACCATTCATTCACACCTGTGTGTTACGTAACTTACGTAAAGATGGGATTGATCCCTGATGATCTTAATTTCTTAATAAGGTCTCTTAAACAGAGCCTTGTATAATATATATATAATTAATCATCTGCGGGAAGTTTATGCATCTCATCATTTGCATCAAATCCATGTAAACTAAATAAATTATAAGCTAAAGCTGTGACACTCTTGCACTTGGTTTGAGTGGTATATAGGGAGATTCAAAAGTATATTTACAAGTAATAATGGGGATTTTTCCACATTGCGTTATGTAAGTAATGTAATGTATAATGTAAGTAAATAAATAAATAAATTCAAACAAGTAGAATAAGAAAAAAAAAGTCAATTATGGTACAAATAGAAAACATTTATATAAGTAGACACCTTAATTATCGGTATAAATTAAAAAGCATTAATGTGTGCTTACAATTATGAGGTCATAGTGTTTTTTTCTTTTAACACTCGGTGGCGCCAGAGTAGAAACTTGGAACCAGGATCACTCCTTACGCTTTTAATAAACTCTAAGGGGTCTTTATCCTGCATGCCACCATACATAGTAGCACATATTGCCTGGTCTTATTATACCGATGGGCAGCACTGCAGAGGAAATACATGCATAACGTTTAATGGCTCACAATCATAACGCCCTCTGGACCGACTGGGCCTCAATCGAACAAAAGACGACAAATAATCGCGGTCAAACCGATATTGAGCTACTCGGTGGTTCTTGATAAGAGGTCAAAGTAGCGAAGTGGTGCATGTTGGTTAGGAAAATGCTAATACTGCTTATAAGTAGGTGCGCCAACAGAAAATTGACGAGTTTTAAGTAATTCGACTTTTACCGGTTGAGGTGACATTTGCGACCTTAAATACAGCTTTGATGTCACATTTTCGAGGTCTGACATGTGTTCTGAATCGTTGAAATGGCATCAGGGGTGCTATCACTGTGTTCATTGTGGTCACGTGCTCCACACTGCATCATGATCCAAAAAAAGTGCTGTCGAAATTTCTTGGCGAAGATGCAATATATGACAACATTCATGGACGCGCTGAGGGTCAGGGTGAAGTTGCCCAGGGTATTGAAGGCTGTCTGCAGCTCCACATTTTCGTGTTCATCATAGAAAGACCACGTCCAGCGCAGTGTCTGCAGGATGTGCATGACGAACTCGATGGTCTCGCAGAGGACGAAGAGAAGGACAACGGATAGCAGGACATAGGTGATCTGTCGTTCGGATGACCGCTTTCGGCTTTTATGGGTCAGTTCAGCTCTGGTTCTGGCCGCTGACCGCACGCTGAGGATGAGCTGTATGGTCAGGTAGGTCAGTAGACCTAAGGGTAGACCAAAGCGGAACAGCAGAGTGAGAACGCTCCAGTAAGTTATCTGGTAGACCTCGTTTGAAAACATTGCAGTGATTTTGATACTTCTGCATTCCCTGGATCCTAGTTCGCTTCGGAACTCCAGCCAATGCGGAATATTGAAAACAGCTGACGCAAAAGCAATGACTGCAACTTGGACAGCCGCTCTTTTCGCGGTGCACAACTGGACAGCTTTCATCGGCCATGTGATAGCAACGTAGCGGTCAGCGGTGATAGCCACCACCAACCAGGTCTCCAGGGTCTGCACACTGGCCATGTACGGCCAGACGAAAGGGTAGACCAGCGGAAAGAGTTGGCTGTGCGGGATCCAGGTCGTGTCGTAGTGCAGAGTACGCAGCGTTTGGAAAAAGGGCGATCCAATCAGGTAGAAGATATCTGCCACGGCCAGTACTCGGACGAAAAGCTTCGTCGAGGGAAAGCCAAAGGACACGCGGTCACTGCTGACAACGGCAATGACGGCTGCGTTGCCAGTGATTCCGAAAGCGACAACCATTGGTACTGCGATCAGGTTAGTGTAGCGGCGAAACTCCGACAATGACGACTGCATGATGTCTTTGACGCAGTCGTTTACTGTATCATTGAACAATTGTGCTCCTGTGGCGAATATTGCAGAAGTTGTTGTTTCAGCTGTCAACAATTTGAACTCCATTTCTGAGGAGGGAAAAGCTTCACATCAACACACAGTTTATAGGATAATTGGCATAAACGTGGTTACATGAAGGTCACGTGTCAGCTACTTTTCTCTGTGCCCATGATTTGGTGGAAGATGATAGAGGGTAATTTAGTTTATTTACAGCAAATCAGGATATGAATTACGTTCGTTGTACGAAAGTTTCCAAAATAATTGTACCTTCGTTTCCATAGCGTCAGTCATGAAATCACATTCCTCTGATATCATAATATTATGACAAAAGGCCTCATTCTGTTCACTATGATGGCTTGCTAATATCCTGTACTTAATTGAAGTCTCGACCCCCAAATTCCTTCTTCCGACTGAGCCAATCTCCTTTTACCCTAACCGGCGTTCAAGGCCCAACTACATACAGGATGTCGAAAATTACTTGTTCCTTTTTTATTTCTGGTGTACCGCATAATTCATACATCAGGTCAAAGCTAAGCTGATCCCAATAAAAGTAGATATTTCATAACAATCAATCACGATCGAGCTGCATTAATAATGATCTTTCTCATGCTTCCATTGTTTCAACATGATACAGAACTCAAAGAACACACTCGCAAGAAATGGATGATGCGTGCGTGATGGGGTTTAACGACTCCACCCAAACCAATATGAGGATACGGGCGCCAGAACAAAAGGCCCGGGACCGGGGTTTTCCCCCTACTCTTATCGATAAATCCCAAGGTTTTTCTTTCTTTATCCTACATGCCACCATAGACAGTAGTACACAGCGCCAGGCCTTGTTACGCAGTTGGGCAGCACTGCAGAGTCACCGAAGAATTACAATTATAACGAATTGCAATTATAACGAATTGCAATTATAACGAATTGCAATTATAATTACAATTATAATTCACAATCATAACGCCCGTGGACTGAACGGGTCTCGGCACACCCGGGACCTCGACCCACGGTCGGCATAGGATTGCAGTCAGCCGGTTTAACCCACTGATCTATTCAGTGCCCCTCACAAGAGATGGAGTGTAATGCGCCGTTTTAGGCCGTGTCTGGTGGGCTGATCTGTAGCCAAATGTCTATAGCTTGAATCCTGGCAATCCAGAAACGATTCCAAACACCTTCGTGACTATAATAATACACCTCTCGATGTTTCTGGTGGATAAGATTTGAGACATCGTTTCGGGTAAGACCCTGAGGGTGAGGGATCCAATAATATCGTTGGGTTAATATTATTTTTAATTTCGTTAAACAGTAACCTTCAGGGAAACTTTTCTGAGTGCTTTCCAGTCTCAATTACCCGACTCTTTTACCATTATGCATGTTGTTACTATCTGGAAATAAACAACCTACCCACTTCTCTCAAAAAAGCCGATTTTTGAGCCCAATCAAACCGCAGCAGCTTTATGAGATATTTTATGCGACTCAGAGAAGATGAAAAGGATTTTAAATGAAACTGCATTACCAGACAATCGGCAAAGTGTGGGTGATTGTGACTTCTTTATTTGTATTATTTGATTGAATTATTTCATCTTAATTAATTAATTAATCTCCTATTTTTGTATTATATGTACAAGTATGCGACATAAATATTATTATAGAAGTACGATACTCTCTTAAGGTCAATCTATAGAAGTCTTGTATTCACAATAAGACAGGAGCATCACGAAATGAAATTTTGCCGCCATTTTGACGACATGAGTCTTGCCTAGAAATCTCGTTTGACTCCACGTGCGAATACTAACCATCCAATCACATAAATACAAGGAATTTGAAATTTGATTCAAAATCACCCCCGCATTTCGGTTTGCTAAACTCTTGTGATGAAGGATACGAACATATGTGGGTTGTTCGAAAAGTTCTCGGCCAAACACTGAACGCGCAAAACTAGAGACGTGATATTTGGAGGTTAGTTAGAGTAACTATTCACAAGATCACACGTAGCTTTAGTATTTTCCTTGCATGACTAGTTTTTGATTGGGCGCACTTCTACCGTTAACACTGTCAAAGCCTCATTTCAAAAGTTTGATTTGTGAGCCTCTCATAACATTTTCACGCAATATCTGATCGCTGATTTTAATCGAGGACACCAAATTCACGTCGTTAAAAGCCAATTTGGGAGTGTAAAAAGACATCAGTATATGTTTAAAGGTATCGATTGGTGAACATGAGCGTATGTCTAACGGTAAAATATTCTATAAGAAGACAAATCGATTAAAAAAAGATCCTTTAAAAGTCTCAGTCCTTGTGAATGGAGTTAAAAGCTCGACAGTTGGCCCCGAACTGGAATCAAGTTTTATAATGATTGAGGTAAAATCAACATTAAAAGAGTTACTAAGGTATTTGAATAGAAACAAAAGATCACGCAGTTCTCTTCTGAAAGACAGGGGTAAAATGTTCAGCAATTGGCATCTCTCGACATAAGCAATATCAACATTGTGTAAAATGTATCTGGTTATAGTCCTCTGGACTCAACCAAGTAATTTAATCTTATTTTTCGAGTGAGAAGACCAGACGGACGAAGCAAAATCTAAATGGCTGCGGCATAAAGAATCATATAATATTAATTTAACAATTGTCGGAGCATTGAAACCAACAGACCTTTTCATCATGCCACAAATCTTATTTTCTTTTGAGACTATATATTGAGTTAATATGTATGATCAATAAACACTCCAATATCTTTAAAAACATCACCATGTTCAAGAACAATACCATTCATGCAATAGTTAAAATGAATAGGAGTATGACAACGAGTAATAGATAACGCTTTACATTTTGTCGCATTAAAAGACATCTGTCATATGACACTCCACTCGTGTAAAGCATTAAGATCACTTTGTTAAAGCTCAGTCATTTGGACTAACACAAGATTTAAAGCACTTGTTGTCGGTAAAAAGAACCATCGTGCAATTATCCGCAACTTTGGGCATGTCGTTTATAAAAAAGTAGGAACAGTAGTGGGCCTAAAATTGATCCACGGGATACACCGAAGGGTACTGGTAGCCAGTTTGAGTTTTCACCTTCTACAACGGTACACTGCTTGCGTTAGGATAAATAACTGTGTAGCCAGCCCAACAGGTTATCATTAATACAATAATAATGTTTAATTTTGTACATTAATAGTCGATGCGAGACACAATCAAAAGCCTTCGTAAAATCAAGAAAGACAACATCAATGTGTCCTCCAATGCGGTAGTATACATCTAAAAGTTGGTGGTACAGAAGCGACTTTTCGAAAAATGGATGTCTGGATAATTATATCACTCTATTTTGATGATTTGATATTATTTAAATTGCTAACATGATGCATCAATATATTGCGAAAAGGGATAAAATGATGCTCTTTCGAGAAAATAAAATATTGAGCCCAAATCGTCTTAATTGCTACGTAAAGTTTTGCCAGTACGTAAAAATACCTTTAAATGATTACCGGAAACGCTTTTTACCGGACCTTTAGGCCTACGTCTGATGCATTGATTTCATAAACAAATATACATAGAAATTGACACGAGAATGCGTTTTTTAGATAATTGTAAAATCTTAAAATGTTTTTTCTCTTTTAATTAATATTTAATCACCAGAAGGAACATAATTGTCTGGCGGTACTAGTGCTCTATTCTGGGCTTCATTTGACTATTTTATAATAATCCCATCAAAATGTTACAAACATATTTATTTTTCATTGCTTTGGTGCGTTTATAATGAAAATATCGGAGATATCTTTCAATGTTTAATAGTCTAAACTCGATTTTGAATTAGCGCGTAAATCAGGAGTTGCCGAATTTTGACGAAACGTCGAACCTGCTTCACTCAAATTGGCACCAGAGGTGATCACGTGACTTTTAAAGAAATATTACTTGCAATTTTGTCTGGTAAGTTAGTTATTTTGTATAAAGTATTTCTTAAAGTTTATTTTAACCCACTGCTATTCTCATTTTCAGATTGGCCATGCCATGTAGGGAACATAGACTTACGCAGCACAAAACTTTCCTGGTAATATTTCTCTTGAAGTCCTAGCCATGATTATAAATATTCAATCAAACGATAATGTTTAACACCCCATGCAATAAAAGAGCACATTGCAATCATCATTTCATGCCTATAAAAAGACACGCCTGATTTCATTAATAGCTAGTGGTCGGCTAACTTTTCGCTATACCCCGTCAAGCGGCGAAACCGAACAACTTAAAAACAAGAAGATGGCGTGCTTCATATTCTTCTGGCAATTGCTGATGAACTACGAAAACCCCGATTATGCTATGACAGCGATTCAGAATAGTGGAAATGTGACTCAATCTATTTATAACTTATAAATAATTTTAAACCACAACAAGATTTTCCAATTATTCGTTAAATTCACCCAAACTTCTGCGTTTCAAATTCGAACTGACCTGCTCTGAGACTCAGATTTCCACGAGAAAAGAAGAGGACTGCCTCCCCGAAGCGTTCCTCTTTTAAGGGTTGGCGGGAAGGGCGGGAGACATGTCTCCCTTTGCGCCTCGGCCTTCTTGTGTCGTCAACTTGTCACCGCTTCGCAACAGGTGTGACAGATCGATTGAAGGTGGTGCTGAGATAAGATTTGGCAAACACGGAACTAGGATATTTTTACAAGCGAGAATTAACACACGGATAGAAGTATGTATGTGGATACCATCTACTTGCACCAGGACGACGCTCCCGAATCCCAAGATCCTGTCCCAATTTAGACATGGAAATCCATCCAACCCCGTTTCAATGAAATTCCGAAAACACTAACTTCTCGATGCCTTTCAATTTTATTTTTTGAATGATTAAACATAAATTCTATGCTAATTAAAGATTGAATGCTTTTGATTGAAAATGAAGGTGTACAGATAGTCATTAGCAGTGATGCATCTAAACAAGCATCGATAGTTATCCGAAATGCAGAGTCAACATAACTCACCGATTCTAGTGATTCTATCAATTTGTGGTTCTCAAGACTCTCTAGCAAATAAAATCCCCTCCGCCTGGCTATTTGATCGTTTCTTTCCAGCGATTAAAAATCTAATAATATTGTGCTCTTTCTCTGTGAATTTCTTTTTCACTTTCACTGTCGCAGCTTTAATCTACAGAGTGGGCCAAAAGTAGTCTATCTACTCCATGTTAAAGATCTCAATGCTTTCCAATGGTGCTACGCATTTCTGAGCAAGTGTTACAAAACAGATCACAGTGTAAAAATCACAAAAAAATAATTAAGAGGATTAAATGCTAGTTAATTAAGTACAAATTAATGAGTGCACTCATTATTTTAAACAGGGCCCTGGACAATGAATAAGTTTCATTGAACGCATGATAAAGGCAACACTCGCGTACTATTTATTTGTTTATTTATTTATTTGTTTGTTTATTTATTTATATATTTATTTGTTTGAGAGTGCTATTGTTGTGACCGTAGCACCAATGTTTATCTCATAAAATCAAAGCAAAGTAGAGAGTTTGTATCGAAGCGCCATACAAGAGAGGACATTCCTTAATTAATGCTCGTTCAGGGGCTCATCTGATTTTGTTCTCTTCGTGATCACTCACCACTCACATTTAAATGTTCCTCCCACATTTAAAATGGACATTTTACTTGATTTATATGCATAAATGGGCGCAGAATAATATAGTCAATCCTTACCATGTAGTTATTTTTTTTATTTTTTATTTTTTATTTTTTTTTGGGGGGGGGGGTTATTTGTTGTTTTTTTTGTTTTTTTTAATAATTGATACATTTTAGAATATTTTTGAGTTTTTTCTCAACAAGGAGTAGATTGCCAGTCAAATAAGAACTGAAAAAGGGTCGTCCCGGTCAAAATTGTAACAGAATTTATTTTTAGTCGAATACATGCGAAATGACATCCTTAATTATTAACATGCTCAAAATCGGACAAAATCCCTGCAGTGGAAAATAGGTAAAATTGTTAATTAATTTCCTTGATTAGGTCAAAGATAAGTTTACCATTTGAACATAAACACACAGCACATCAAACGGAAGATCTGAGTGAGATCAATCCAGAGCGCCACTCATTCGCCGCCGAAATGTCACTCCACAACATTTCAACTGCTTTAACTGCTGATGTCACTGCCAATGTCGATAATTTTGCGGAAAACGGAAAATTTCAATAGGACCGATCAGTCGGTAACCTTGACTACGAAGAAAACGATCAAGAAAACTCCAACTACAAGGATTCCTGAATTGATGTTCAACGATATGTAGCAGTTCATGAAAGTATTGATGGTCGAGCAGAAGTTTTCAACTATGTAGCTACCCGACAGCTACATGGATATATCAATGTATCGACGAGATGAAGAAAGCAGTGAAGCCGGTACTGGCAGATGTCATATGGAACCGAATAGGCGAATTAATACCAAAAACAACTTCATTACACACCGCCGACCGAGTCCTATATTGTGCTAAAGATAAGGGCTCGATTCTTCATCGACTCCCTTGGGTCGAAGGCGATACACGTATCGACTGCATGCATATAATATATGCATATCTATTCAGAATTCGTTTTGCGCTTTATCGTGCAGCAGTCGTCGTCTTTGATGGCTATATTATAATAACGAACCGACATCAAAAGATGCCACTGTCAAAGAAAAAGAAAACAAAAATTCCTAAAGAAAATCTGTAAAGGTTCGCTTCACTCCAGATGTGCCTTGTAGATGTAAAAAGGAGAATCTCTTTGGCCACTCAAAAAGCAAACAGAAAAATCATAGGACTGATTGCATTACAGTTAGAGTGAGTTGGGTGTAGTGCAATTTACACGCTGATGGTGCTTCAGACTGCAGGCTAACAACGATTGCAATTGCCAATGAAAAGCATGTCACCCTGATCTGAAAGGATGCAGATCTGTTCATTATACTTTGCCATTAATAATAATACGAAAAGCACCCCGTGTTCTTTCGATCAGATATTCGGCAACCGAAGAAAGGCCAAAGCGTATGGAACATATACACTTAATTAAACAAATCTTGCGTGATGCATTAAACCACCAAATGTAATTTTATTGGTGTCATACAAATCCATTCTTCGTTGTCGACATCGACAGTGGAGCAATAAACTGGAAATCATCAATATCCTCTGAATCAGCGTACATCTAAGATCGAGCATCTAAGCCATTTCCAATCCAGTAACACTGTCTTAAAGCGCCATGCGTTTCTCGCACGCACGGAGCATTTTCCATCTCACTATTTTATGTTTGCGCGTTCACATTTGCGGCTGCATTTCTGCGTGCGGGAAACGCACGCATTCAGATGGGTCGGTTTGGAAAATAGAATGTGGGCGGCGTGATCTGCGCATGCGCGACTGCATTTGGCGATTGGAATTTAAAGAGGAAACATCCGGCCTGAGGAAAAGCGAATATAGAGAATGATCCAATGGTGGCGCTTATTGAACTTGTACGATTGTAGAAGATGAGGGAAAAGGTACCGGACAAACAAAGAATATAATATGGAGTCAAATTGCGGAAGACCTTGGGAGTGATGGTAGGTGCAAATCTAATTTCCTATTCATTGTAAATTTTAATGAATGAATGTTTTGTAAACAACACATTTGAGTAATATGTACACAATAACAATTGTCGAATGGACTGTCCTTTAAAATTCCCTTTATTTAAGTCAAAATATTTGAGAAGACGCTGATGTAGTACATTGTAGTACACATTCTTTCCAAGGCTTCGTAAAAGTCGCAAAAATCGACATCACTTTCGTTTTCCATACTAAGATCGGCTGCAGTTTCGCGTCAAAATTTCGATCTTTCTTTTTCACTCTGTAATTGTCGCTTACCACGCTTCTAGCGAAGAATAGGCAACAATAATTAATATTTTATGATTGCCTAAGATCGCAGTTAGTAAAAATAACGTTATATACAACCATAGCGTTATTATCTAGTCAACAACAATGTTTATATTGCATTCAGCATTGCAATTCCTCTCCTCTTTCTTTTCAGTCTTGAAACAGATCGTGATGCTAATGGATAAGAGCCAGCAGGCATTCCGGAGTAAGCGGTCCAGGTCATCGTCTGCCGTACCAAGCCTGTTCGAGGCGCACGGGAGACGTGGAGGCAGTTGATGGCTACTGACGACGATCCGAAAGACCATTTCTTCTGAGCATGCGCCGGATGAATGCAGAGAATGCAACTTGAGCAAAAGAGCCTTTTACAACTACAGATTATGGAGCCCTTCCATAAGGCAGAGGCGGCTCCATTTCAAGTCCGAACTCCGGATGCCCATGCTTCAATAATCCACGCACCTTCTCTTCAAGCTTCTCATGTTTTCCAGACCCCAAGTCCCAGTCATCCCAGTAATCAAGGGACAGAGCTCAGTGTCATAGCCCTGGCAATGCAGGCCGGGGAAATATAACTATAGTGTAATTAATTATTGAATGTTGATGTTCATTTCATAGCATTTATTTAACTCATTAAATCCATTTGATAATTAAGTCTATTCAAAGTGTCAATTTTATTGTCATTGTCCAGTTTTTAGTAAACATGTGGTTTTTTTTTTTTTAATATGCCATTTTCTCAATTATATAATGAGGGTCAAATCGCGCGTTCATGCATATATGTGGTATGTACTGGGTAATATGTTACCGATATAACTAACCTAATTTCATAATTTATTAATGAGCAATAATTATCTCTATTATATATATTGTGAAACTATCTATACAAATGTGCAGCATTAAAAAGAAAAATCAAATTTAATGTGTATGGATTGATAATCATTTTGATAAGCAATTAAGCGGGTACAGGAATTAGAGACACGGATACCTAATAGATTATATGAAAGTATACACGTATCTCAGTGTAACGTATTCTTGAACCGATTGGGAGCATTCTCAATGTCTTTTCTGACCGCCCCCTATTATAGTGCATGTGTATTTATCTGGGTGGGGATCTTGTTCTGTCACCATAGAATCCATGCTCGTCCCTCTTGTAAATTGGGATGAACAGCACAACGTCTCGGACGTCTTCCTGCCTCTTCCAGCGTTTCCCGCACGCACGTGTCGGACGCACGTGTCGGACGCACGTGTCGGACGCACGCACATTATGTGAACGGCGCTTTACAAAGCTGTCGCGTACGCTTTGCTAGATCACATTGCTCAAACGGATCAAGAGTAATGTGCGTCATGTACAGGCTTTTATGTAGCAGCGACCAAACCATATTATTGAGAAAAGCAACGCTGGGAACTTTGTATAATAACCGCAGATAAGAGCATCCTGGATGTTATTTAAATGCACGTTCAGATTATGCAATTATTTTTCAAGAGCAGATAATTGTTTATAAAATTTGTAGGCGGGGTCTCTATATATATTATACAACGTCGGACCAAAGATACTCCATTAGGGTGGATACGCGACTTGCAAAAGAGACTTTGCGTTATGCATTCCGGTGCGTTATGGTGACCCTCCAACCAAATCGCTTCAGAGAATGATCAGAACGGAATTGCCTTTTTTTTTTTTTTTTTTTTTTTTTTTTTTTTTTACAAGGTCCAATTTCACACAGTGTTTCTCAATCGCCGCTTTACCATAATGCGTCACACCAAGTTTATGCGAAGAACTCTATTGTCGATCGAGCCAAGGACACATATTACTGTATTTACAAGATGAAATCGACACGTCTATTGTCTGGTTGATTTTTGAGCAAAATTCAGATCGTCTGTTGTTCTCTGTAGAAGACTGAAATTGACACACATGTCGATTTTGAAGCCGCAGCAATCCGCCAATGGAATCAATTTCAACATAATATTCCCGTGGTCGGTATGGGCTGCTTCAACTTGGACCGTGACCAACTCCTGCCGCGATATTATTCTTGACCTACGACGAAGTCTCGCAGACATATGTCACATGACAGGAAGTTCATTCGGTCCTTTTGTGAAGATACTGTCTATTTACCGCGTTGCTTGCGATTCTTAAGTTTTAATACCATTATCGCCATGGAATATTGGAATATTATTAATAGGTGAGTGGAACAATCAGTTTTGAATTTTATTTGATGATGCACTTAGTAGGCTATAACTCTTTTTGCAGGTCTTGGCAGTCAACGTATTGATATTTTATATAC
>KB294615.1:0-21013 GCA_000328365.1 Capitella teleta | reverse complement strand
TGATTCTGTAGTGGATCTTATAGTTCAACATAATTGATTCTGTGATGCATTGAAGTCAGGGTGAAATGCTTGAGATGGTTCTGTTCTTATCAATTAAGCTCACAGAATCGATTCTCTAGAGTATTCCATAGACCTACAGAATTGATTCTGTAGTGGATCTTATAGTTCAACAGACTTGATTCTGTAAAGCAATGATGACCAGACCAAGTATTTCAAATGGTTCTGTTCGTATGAAATAAGCTCACAGAATCGATTCTCTAGAGTATCCCATAGGCCTACAGAATTGATTCTGTAGTGGATCTGATAGTTCAACAGACTTGATTCTGTAAAGCAATGATGACCCGACGAAGTATTTCAAATGATTCTGTTCGTATGAAATAAGCTCACAGAATCGATTCTCTAGAGTATTCCATAGGCCTACAGAATTGATTCTGTAGTGAATCTTATAGTTCAACAGAATTGATTCTGTAATGCATTGAAGTCAGGGTGAAATGCTTGAAATGGTTCTGTTCGTATGAAATCAGCGCACAGAATCGATTCTCTAGAGTATTCCATAGGCCTACAGAATTGATTCTGTAGTGGATCTTATAGTTCAACAGACTTGATTCTGTGATGCATTGAAGTCAGGGTGAAATGCTTGAAATGGTTCTGTTCGTATGAAATCAGCGCACAGAATCGATTCTCTAGAGTATTCCATAAGCTCACAGTTTTGACTCTGTAGTGGATCTTATAGTTCAACAGAATTGATTCTGTGATGCATTGAAGTCAGGGTGAAATGCTTGAGATGGTTCTGTTCTTATCAATTAAGCTCACAGAATCGATTCTCTGGAGTATTCCATAGACCTACAGAATTGATTCTGTAGTGGATCTTATAGTTCAACAGAATTGATTCTGTGGTGCATTAAAGTCAGGGTGAAATGCTTGAAATGGTTCTGTTCCTATGAAATCAGCGCACAGAATCGATTCTCTAGAGTATTCCATAAGCTCACAGTTTTGATTCTGTAGTGGATCTTATAGTTCAACAGAATTGATTCTGTGATGCATTGAAGTCAGGGTGAAATGCTTGAGATGGTTCTGTTCTTATCAATTAAGTTCACAGAATCGATTCTCTAGAGTATTCCATAAACCTACAGAATTGATTCTGTAGTGAATCTTATAGTTCAACAGACTTGATTCTGTGATGCTTTGAAGTCAGGGCAATGTGCTTGAAATGGTTCTGTTCTCATCAAATAAGCTAACAGAATTGATTCTCTAAGCTATGCCATTCATCTTTATAGACTTTATAGTTCAACAGAATTGGTTCTGTGATTCATTTCATAGTATACATTCTTAAAAGGTTGGGTTACCCCCCCTCAATCTACTTTAAAAGTTACGCCATTCTCAACTTTTAAAATGTTACCTGTTTTCTCAGCCTCGAGTGACGTAATCACATGGGCAGTGTGTTTTATTAGAAATAAGCTCTTTTTTTCTTGATTAATGCTTAATGGGGTTTTGTCCGATATAAAGATACTTCTCTATAGTAATGTCACTCGTTTTGGAGGCTTATATCATAGTTCGTAAGCGCCTATAACAGTAATAATGTGTACGCATATAATATGTGCGTCCACTTTTCGCAGGATGGCAAGTTTTCGCGTGACACCGGGATATCAGCATTAAAACAAGCCCTAATTGTTATTATGCAAGATTACGCAAGAACATGCAGGACATCTAACAGTACTACTGCAGTAGTACATGTAGTTAGATGCATTGCATTGAATGTCAATGCACTAATATAAATCATTTAATTATGTTGCTTGACATTCGCTTAATAAATGAATGAGCTTGCAGTGATCCAATTTGGAAATTTATAGCATCGCTGCCAGTGTACGAAATTAGCGGTGACGCGGTAACGAGGCGTTACAATTTTTTTCCTCTGCGTTACCAAAAGTCCTGAACATGGTCACGTGCCGTGTTACCAACATTAAAAAAATAAATAAATAAATAAATAAAAAAAGATTGGAAGTCAGCTAATAGTCATGTATTATATAGGCCTAATAACGCATCATAGGAAAGATAATTGTCAGAATGAGGAAGATGAATGATGTATTGAGTGATCTTTTGGTCATTTCTAGTATTACTTTTTTTTTGTGTCTGCATCATGTTTTCTGGTCATTAAGATCTGGATGTATTTTTTTATATGGTTATTTCCAGCATTACTGTGTGTATCTATACTAGTATATGATGTTTTCTGGTCTTTAGAATCTGAGTTACTAATAAGTGATTTATCTTTTATTCTCCAGTATTGCTTGTTGCATCTTAGTGTATGCCTAAATCTCAATTGCTGATTACTTTTATTGCTACTTGTTTGCTGGTTTGGTTTTTCTTCTGGTCATTAGGATCTGAATCTCATTTGTTGGTTTCTTTTTGTATTAAACCTGCAATTGGTCGGCCTTGTGTTACGCGTGGAATTTTTTCAAGTTACCAGATTTAATTTCAGGTTACCAAATTCCAAATCATGGTAACCTGCCAAGTTACCACTCCCAAATTTTAATTTCATTCACTGATCGCTGCAATCATATTGTACCATCGCGGCCCCATAAGCCATTCACTATGATTGGCATTTGAAATATGATATGAAACCTGTTCTATACAGAGTGGGTCAAAAGTAGTATATCTACTGCATGTTAAAGATCTCAATACTACACATTTCCGAGAAAGTGTTACAAAACAGATCGCAGTGTAAAAATCACAAAAAGATAAGAGAAATAAATACTTGTTATGGTTAGTCTAGGATGCCATGCTGCTATTCCTATCATTTCTAGTCCAATTTCATCAACATGTATGCCGATTTATCTCAATTTATAGAGTGCACTCATTATTCTGCGATATTTCCACTTTTGACTTTTGGGCCCCGGACCATGGATAAGAATCATTGAACGCATATTTAAGGCAACGCTCTCGTACTATTGTTTTGTTTGAGAGTGCTATTGTTGTGAGTGACAGTAGCACTATTGTTTATCTCCTAAAATGAAAACAAAGCAACAAGTTAGCATTGAAGCGCCATACAACAGATGACATTCCTTGATGCTCGTTCAGTGGCTCATCTGATTTTGCTCGTTTCGCGATCACACATCACTCTCATTTAAACCTTCCTCCCTCATTCAAATTTGACTTTTTACTTGATTTCTTGGCGTAAATGGGCGCAAAATAACATAGTCAATCCATACCATGTAGTTATTTTTTGGGAATAATTGATACATTTTAGCAAATTTTAGAGTTTTGATTTTAACATGGAGTAGATGGACTACTTTTGGCCCATTCTGTATATGAGACCTCTCGCGCCGAAACCCGCGCTAAGTCGCTGAGCATATTCCCGGGAAACAAGAGGTCAGATGGGTTCAAAATATCGATTTTCATGGTTTGATGGCGAAATAAAGAACATATTATGTTCACATATGCATGAAATTTAATAATGAAAGTTTAAAATAAGTCAACAAAGCCGTAGAACGTTTATTAAAAGAACGATATGCAAACAATCGAGACTCCAACTCGATATACAACGAGAAAACACGATTAAGATGACTCTTCAAAAGAATTAAAATTGAAATGCGGAGATATCAACTAATTCACTGTTTCAAGCCTTCAGTGCATTGACCCGTCGCCAAACACGCAAATGTGAACACAATTATGAGTGCACGTATTCCACAGTGCAATGTCCATATTTACAACTATTTTACAACTATTTTTTACTAAACAAACTGCTTTTTAGTCAATCAAACGTAGAAGCTACAAAGTAATGCACACGGTGCGTGGAAATATGTTGGGAAATCTCTGTTTAAACATCACAATACAACCATTACTTTCACAGACAAATTCTTACCCCTTTGGACGGATTTGATGCCGGCGCAACATACAAACCCTACGGATGGCAACTTGATGCATTGACGATGTACGAGCAATTAAAATGTTAAGTTGAGATCCAGTGTTTATAAATTTCAAGTGAATCAGTAAAGGGTATGTATTTCATTTGTGGATGTACAAGTAGGCTTTAGAGCATGTAGATTGCGTTTGCAAATGATTGTATGCACGTGTACTGTGTATTGCATCGATTATATAGTAGTGTGCGCATACTGACAGTCGTAATATTCAAAGCAATTGGGAAAACTTTTTAATGCGTGGATTTCAGACGACTTTCGGAAGTCCTCCTCCGCCTCCTCCAGTGCTGTCGGGTAAAACGTCATTTCCGGAATCGTAGCTCTGCATGAGGGAGTGTTTGGTGAGTGCTTCTCCTTTATCTTCGTTCGGATCCAATTTATTGATTTCGTTTCTGCGGAAATTCACACAAAATAAACACCTACGTTGCAATAACACAATGCTGTTTACTTGTTGAAAGCAGGTAGGGGTTTGTCAAAACCTTTCTTTCCGTGCAACCAGTACGTTGTCTGCAAACCTTTCCCCTGTTTTGAGTAAGAGTGAACAACTGAAGGTCAAAGGGTCAGACACTGACTGACCTTGACATTCATTTCACCCCTCAATGTCATTTCATAGCCAAGATTCAACTCGGTCAAATAAATGTAAGTTGACTTGCTGATGTGCACTCTCAGTGCTGTGAGATAATTATGAAATATTCGATATTTGTCTGTATTTAAAAAATCTTACGCTCTCCGCTTGATTCCATTCTGGCCGCCATGTTGACTGTGTCTCCAAACAGACAGTATCGAGGCATGATTAGCCCAACCACTCCTGCCACGACCGGCCCACTGTGTAAGCCTAGTAAACATGCAAATAACATTGCGCTAAACATCCTAAAATTAACACACCGATTCTCAGTTTGAGCTGCTGATGCGGACGATGTCGAATTCGGAAATGTGTCACAGCACTGAGAAGATCCAAGGACACGTTGGCGATCTCTGCTGCATGTCTGTTTCCATTGATGTTTGGGACTCCACTAACAACCATGTAAGCATCGCCAATGGTCTCAACCTGCATCGAAACCTCACATCAAGGACAGGATTAATTTGGGAGCGGTACCTTGTAAACATCGTGGGTGGCGATGATGTCATCAAAGCATGAATATAAATCATTCAGAAAATCCACAATCTGTGTACGGTATAATTATATGGTGTTTCTAGCATAACATGTGCGAGGCTTGTACCTGCATTGGATTGCTGTCAGATGCTAAACTTGCAAAACCAACAATGTCAGAGAAATAAATGGTAGACTCTTCATAGTTTTCAGGCTGCACAAACTTTCCTGCTTTCAATTGCTCAGCAACGGATCTGAAATGCACGTAAAACATAAATTATCAAGCGAAACTAGAGGACATCAAATGGCTCAGTCGGCTTAACCACCCTGTAACCAGCATACCCAGTGTACTAGTAGTAGTGGGTGGATGTGGTAGCAGAGTGTCATGTAATCATCCTTATAAGCCACGCTTGGTCGAGAGGCCAGCGTAGGCCGAATCATGCATGCTGCTTTTATTTATATACTGGGGTATTCTCGTTCATTTCTGCTCCGGCTCTCGCATGAAGAGGATTAAATCCTGATTACGTATCCGAGAAATCGTGTCAGCGTCTGTCTTCCTTTCGTGTCCAAAGCCGACGGCATCCAAGCATAATACTTGCTTGAAGTGTGGCCGCCCTCTGGTTACAACCTGACTGCGACCTTGGTTAAGTACTGAAATCTAGCTTTAGTTCTATAATGTGATTGTTGACTGCTCTAATATGAAAAGCTAATAATATTTGTTGTGAATGTTTGTACTCATTGGGAACACAGAGCATCGTCACAGCATGGTTGAAATCATGACTGCCTCACGATCTATCTGTCGAAGAATATGTTAGTATTCGAGATATTCCATGAACTTCGACACACTAAGGTTTTACTGTATACGCCGACCGGTGGCGTATTTTCTCACGCCTGTGTTACCCAATTCGGTTGGGAGGAGCCTTAGAACTCAATCTTGCCCATGCCTATATTTCTGCTCACCACGGTGCTGCTACGCTACTAGATGCTACTAAAACAGAATGGAAGTGCCACATTATACAAAAGTTTACCCTTTATCATTATTTCAATGCGTAGACTCACGATGGAAGCATCCTGAACAACAGGCGGTCAGTTTTTTGTTTCTCCTCTAGCATTTGCTGTGTTCTCTCATCAACAATCTCTTCCAGGTTTGCTGCATACTTTTCCATCATCTTCAGAACATTGTCAGCAATGTTGATCCTAAATAAGAGTTGCATATCAATCCAAGATGTTGAACATGGCTGTACTCACTCTCCAGTATGCTTTTTGATGGACATTCTAATGTTTGGAAACATTAATCTGTTATCGATGTTCTCATCCCAACAAGACTTTATCAACTGTATGATAGGTTTGCCTATGTCTGCAGAGTCCGGGAGGGCTGGGCGGTAAGGAATGCTTTCACCATTGCGAACTCTGTTCACCACGTCTATAACAAGACACTCCGCTTACAGCTTATATTCGGGCATGCACAAACCTCTTGGAGTAATAGTATCGAAGACGTATGGTTCAGAACGAGTGACAATTTCGAAACAGATGATGGCGAAACTGTAGATGTCGCCCTTCTGACTTCCTCGAGGGTTGGGGAAGTTCTCTCGGAGAATCTCGGGTGCAGTCCAGAGTTTCTCTATGAGATATAATTTCATTATGCACTACATAATGATGAGATGCCTGCCCACTTTTGTAAATGTCACTCTCGTTGTCCTGGTTGTCTTGCCCAGCTAGAAACGATGGAAGTCCATAATCAGTCACCTTGAAAGTGAATGAAATCGTAAGAATTTCAACCACAAGCAAGTCAGAGTCTACCTTAACTGTCCACCTGCTGTCGACCACACAGTTTGAGCTTTTAAGATTGCCGTGTGAATGAACATGAGATTTGTGGAGATACTCCATGCCTTTTGCAATGTCAGTCATGAATGAGAATTTGAAGGTGTTGTCCAACTTAACATCGTCGTTCATAAGTAAATCCTAGAAAGCATTACACAGCCAAGATGTGTGATATCACTTTTGCAGATTTGTGTTGAATTTACTCACCGTCAAACTTCCCTTTGGACAGTAATGCCAAAGCAAACTAATGTTTGGAGGATCCACGCAAGCTCCAACGAAAACATTCAAATTTTCATGGACAACATCCTTGATCTACAAATGAACTAAGGCAATGTTGTCACTCATAAAGCCCACACAGACCTCATTGAATTCCAATAGAACATTCCTGTTGAGAGTGATGTGTTGTTTGCGGACATGTTTTATAGACACAACTGTTCCTCGATAGAGACCAATATCTGAGAAAATTTGGCCTCCGCCAGTTCCAACACTGGGCATCGACTTGGACAAAGATGACTTGGATTGATCATTGGAGTTCGAGGTGGTGATCTTTGCTTTGATGATGTCCACATTTGTGCTAATCACTGACCGCGAGCCGCTGCTTATAGTCGTCTGAAAAAGATATGACATCAGAAGGAAGTGAACCTAAGGAACCTAAGAGGGGCAGGTTACAAGGATGTTTTACTACAAATACATTCACAAAGAAATCCATGAATACTTTACAAATTTCACCCTAACAAATCAACAAAACTCATCCCATATGCACACCCGAAACTCATCGCAGCTTGCAATCCCCACACACCACTCACAGCTTTTCAAAACTAGTCTACGCTACTCTCTGGTTCACATTATAAACAACACACCCACACCACAATATACCTCAATTGCATCAATACCCACTCCATTCAAGCCTTTGCTCACCACATAAAAAAAACCACATAATTTCCAACTATCAAGATGCATGCCTAATAGAAAACTGTTATTATGTGGATATGGCCCATAATCACGCCTCATCGCATGACATCTCACCTCATCTCATCTATGCATACACATCCCTTGTTTCTCTACGCTTGATAAATGATAAACCATCAATTGTATAGTAAAAATCGACAGGTGGCCAGTACGACAGCGGCTATAAGCCTTAGACTGGTCACCTAGCTGCACAAATTGTATTGCACATGTATATACGTTTGAACTTTCTGTAGCAGCAAATAAACCTATTTCTCTCTTACCACACTGCCGACATTGCCAGAGCTCTTCCCTGCCGTCATCGTGCTCATACTTGCTGGGTTTCCTTTCAGAGTCTCTATGTCTTCCCATAGTACTCTCCATGATTGAATCAATAGCTGGGTCTCGAATTTTGACCGTCTGCATGAGGCTGGTATATCAATTTTTCATGCAGCTGTGTGATAATAGCGAACCTGTAGAGGTAAATCCCCAAACCGGATGCTGCGCCGATGGCGAGGACAGCTAGAACTGCAGCCAAAGTTATGATCCATCCAGCCACTGAAACAAGATTTTAAATATCTTAGTACTTAGATCGGAATTCTATTTACCTCCATCGGATTCACATAACTCATCTCTGAATCCACATATAGGTGTATCAGGGGGCGCATATTGATGCCCAATCTTGCCCCCGGGCCACCTGGGCGGCAGAATGGATTTCCGGAATAGCTGAAGATCACACTCAGTTTTGATTTTGTGTGATGCATGTAACACTCAATTTGAATTGTACCAATTATAACACTAATATGTCGCTAACCCAAAATTACTATATTGAGTATGCTTTGAACTTGAGCGTTTCAAACCAGATTCACTGAAACCAGAATTTTTAGAATTTTTAAAGCCTGGATACGATGACCAAAATAACCTTAATATATCCAATGAAACCCAGATTTCTAAAGGGAATTTAGAGTCCCTGGTTCACCTGACAGGAAACCTTCCATTTAATTCTTTTAAATATTTTACTATTATGCTTCAAAATGAATAAGAAAGTGTTTATACTTCTCCCAAGAAATATTTGTTGGCTTGTTCAATTCATAGCTCAACTTGCAATCCCTTCGAACTTTATGTTCGATGTTTGTTGAAATCAAATGGAATAACCGTATTATATTGAAATAGGCACAGTTTTTATTTGGCAGCCCAGTGTTATGTCATATCAGCATTCTTGTATGAAACTATGATTGAATGCAGGTGAACCACTCACCCGCTCCAGTGCACTGAGATTGGTGACTTCTGCTACTTTTATGTAAGTGCCATTGGGAGCCATGTCAGTGATCCAATAATCAGGCTGACGGTCGCCATTGGCATCGGTGATAACGATACCAGTCATTCCTTAAATGCAATTCTCATACTTAACAGGGACATGCCATCAAATGGAATAGAATTAATAGTACAAAACTATACATAGTATACATATTGTTGAGTTCATCTGAAGTACAATCCAAAATAATGCATTACCCCCATTGTGAAAAGCGACCTTTCATCAAGTCGAGTTAATCTTTCTATGCTTTCTATATTTTTATATCTCTATGCCTGTCTTTTTAATGGTTGTTAACCATGACGAAAAGGACGAATTGGAAGTAAATATCCTGAACCTATCATCCTTCTATGTTTTACATCCTGCTTTCAAAATTCTTGAGGATGATTACTCAATAGTTGGGATTGAGATGAATTTGATTGATTTTATAGTAATAATGAAGGGAGAGTGCTAGCTAGTTGATTATGGGTGTATCATAAATATAAAATGTGGCTAACCTGCTATGTGATATCACTGTAATGGAATAGTCATATGTATGAATCATTCCGGTAACTGTGCTTTATTGATAAAACTGAAATTTCTCAGTGATTTTACAGTATTCAGCTCTTGTCTACCATCTTGTCCAAATTGCAGACAAAAGAATAATTCAAGTAGACTTTAAGTCACTGACATCAAACTTGGTGACCCTGACGTGACCCTAACGGAAGGCTGATTGCAGCAAAGAATGGAGCAGTGTCCAGAAGAGCAGAAAAGGACTAAGAAGCCCAACAAATTGAATGACGGTTGACTCACCCGATCACCCAGATCCGAATTGATAACTTCAGCAACTCTAAGAAAAGTGCCATTGGACACCATGTCAGTGATCCAGTAATTTGGTTCCCTATCCGCTAAGCCATCAAGAACTATTCTGCCAGTCATACCTGCATTTCAATATTAGTTTTAATCGGTTACTATATTGTAAGAATCATTTTAGGGGTTTCTGCTTCCTGAAGAATAACAAAGAAATGCCACCATATATTCTCATTGTTCAAAGCCACCAAAGAGCATGTCCACAACCAAGCACCACTGTAATGATGCATATAAGTATTGTGCATTTTGTCTACATAATAAGTCAGTCTACGTAATGTATCCCCATTGCTACAAGATGCAAACTGCATAGAAGAAGCTGACTCTGTTGTCATGTGCAAAGATCCACCTCATAGTGAGATATGCGTTAGTTCAATAATGACCTAAACACTGAGAATACGATCGGTTTATCATTCAGACGAAATATATCACAGAATAAAATGAACCCAGGGTGGGAGAATTGGCGCGGATCTGAAAGTAAAATTACATCGTTCGGCCTAACTACAGCTGTAGGAACAGTCCCTCAACCCTTTTGATCCTGGTCTGTTGCTTTGAGTTGCCCATTAAACATTTGGCACTTACCCTTTTACCCAAATCAGAATTGAGGACATCGGCGATTCTAACAAAAGTGCCATTGAGCGCCATGTCTGTGATCCAGTAATCGGGCTCTCGGTCAGCGTTTTTGTCCAGCACTATCTTCCCCGTCATACCTTTCAACAACATTACGAAATGTTATAAAAAAAGTGCCCTTTATTGTCAGCTTTGCTTCGTCTCTCTGAAGATCAAAAGTGAAAATGGGTATTCTCATTGTAAATGGTCATTTTGGAAATAATTTTCCCCCAAATATGGATATATTTTGATTAATATACAGGATCTGATAATAATATTGGGGTAATATGTGCGCTGACGAGTGACACTGAGAATATGATGTTTGATCCCTCATCAAAGGATGGCAATTGTGATCATGTTTATTTTTTATTTTTTGTTATATAAAACTGACCTCCTTTATCTGCTTCAACGCCACTGGAAATTTCAACATATTGTACGCGAAGAAGGGCTGTCGAAAGTGGTAATTCCCTAACAAAACCAAAAACTAAATGCAAAAAAGTACTAGAATCTATGATTGAAATATTGGTATGTTTAACATAATCAAACTCCGCCTAATTGAGTAGTTTGCTATATGTTGTTAAACTTGTCACCATATTTCTAATATTTCAAAATTATACATAGTGTTTATATTAATTAATTATCTTTCATATCCTCAACTTGTGCGTGTAAAAAATGATGTCAATTTGAGCCTCGTCCTCGTTGCTTACCCTTTTTCCAAGGTCGCCATTCAGAACTTCAGCAATTCTAATGAAGGTGCCATTGGGCGACATGTCAGTGATCCAGTAATCGGGCTCTCGGTCGCCAATATTGTCCAGCACTATCCTGCCCGTCATACCTTCAATTACCATAGGAGTTAGTCGATTATGAATATTGTATTTACCAATGCATGCTCATTTTATCACGGTGAAAGGGTTATCTTATCAAATTGGTGAATCCGTTGGATCAAGTTGTTCTTGTGTTCTGAATGATTCAAGTAACTGAGGCTAGTGCGCGTGTAACACAAACCTATTTCAAGATGATAAGCCAACTGAAAATCGAAAAGTCAAAGGAAAGTTTAAAAGAAATTCACCCTTCCATATCTATTTCTTCAGATAAATATGATCCCCATACCCCCATGCGAATGTTTCATTTCTATAAATATCTATTGGGTTGCTGAATTTTAACCCATTTAGAGTACTCAGGTTTTCTCGGGATATCGTAAGAATATTGTTCGTTTACTGCATAAAACTGGATAAAAAATATTATCATTTAACCAAACCTAAAAATTATGCTTAATAGAACTACTCTATGCTATGTGACCGAAAGGGGATTTTTCGGTCTGTATTGGGACTAATTGGGACTCAACCTCAAGAACAAAAGGAGAACTTGTAATGCGTCATTTGGTGACCACAGCCACTACTTTCACCTCTCCCCATATACCGGTAAGCCCTGATTCACAGCATTTGGGGTTTCAGCATTGTACTTGTGATTAAAGTGCCATTTGATGTAACATTTGATGATATTTTAACATTAAATTGTCATCACGATTGACGAAGGGAGTCCAAGTTATACCAACATAATTATACTAATGAATTCTCATATTTTTAATATTTTTTTAACTGGTGGCAAATGAGACTACCTATTATCTAAGCGGAATGAGAATGTAAGAGCTGGAGAAGGTGTAGTTCCATGCAACCTTCATAATCATACATGTACAAACCTTTTTCCCGTGATCGACATTCAATATTTCTGCAATTTTAACAAAAGTCCCGTTTGGAAGCATATCATTAATGTTGTAATTAGGGTCCCGGTCTCCGTTGTCATCGAGCATGACGCTACCTGAAAGCCCTGTGACAAAAACAAAAAAAAAAAAAAAAAAAAAAAACGGGAAAAAAATCGTGAAAGATTTGGTGCAAGTGCACATGGGATGGAAATAATGGGTATATCTGAATTTGATGTTAAACTAGGAAATGATATCTGGTGTTGCGGAAAGTTTTCACTTACCATCAAAGACTTTGCCTTTCATGTTAGTCTGAACGTCCTCTCCACTTCGAAAATCCATCCCCTTGGTGATTGTTTCATTCAATGAAATGGCGTAAAGACGAACCGCGTCATAGAGAAATGGGGAATATTTGTCTCCCATTGGAAAGTCCAGCATCTGAATGTAAACAACAGATAGAATACTATTTTATGTGTGTGTGCACTAATTCCCATATGTCAACATATTTGCTGACGTACGCATTCCATGGTGGAAGCCTCATACGGCGAGCAACCTCCTTTCTGAATTCATTCACTTCGCTGTTCGAGAGTGCAGCTAAGGTCACCTGAATACCAATTGTTTCCAATGTATACATTGCATTTTTTTTTTTATCTCGTTGCATAGAAACTTACGTGAAATACTGCCTCGAATGCCTGCCTTGCTTGCCTGTCTCTTTCATCATTTCCAGCCCAAACGTCTTCTGGGTTGAGAACATTTTCATCTGGAAGCAATTCGATGGTGTAAAAGACGAATTCCTCTTTCGTCATGCCAAGATCGTGAGCAAGCAAGATTATTTATCTAAAGGAAAAAAACAAATCGATCATGGATGTTGTGCTATTAATTCATGTCATGATTCATCATCTCAATTTGATTTCATATCAACTCATTGTTCTGTTTAAAAGAGATAGATTGCAATTTATTCTTTGGCATTTGAATTCAAGCTCTCTCTCCTCCTTTACTCGATACTTCAACATGGTGACCCCGAGAGAGTTCACGCTATAATCCACTTGCCCGAAGAGAAGCGGTTGTAGCACCATTGAAGATGTCGAAGTAGCATTAACAAGAATTTGATTATCAGAAAACGTATTCAAGAGTGACTTCATCGTAAGACAACCATTGAAATACACATACAACGAAATCATACCAAGAATAACAACAATGATCAGTAGAATAAGCCAGAAAAACCACAACTTGTAAAAAGGTTTCTTTACCTCAAAATGAACATGCATAGGGGAAATCGTTGGAACATCATCAAAGGTAGGTAACTCAAATCGATCAATCAAGTGACGAAGTGCGATGGATCAGATCCAACCCTAGTGCGCCAGTGGATCCAAGAAATACAGCTTGCCAGAGGACTGCCTGACAACGCGGCTGCGATTGAACTTATCTCAGGATCAACGTGTGGTGCATTCAAATTGGAACTCGAGGTATTCCTTGCCCAGCAACCCAACAGAGACGCCGTGTTATGGGAAGACATCCGTACTCATCTCCTACAATGCTTCGTCAGCGCAGACCACGCCGAATTCCACCGCGGTTTACTGACGAAGGTGAGATAACAACCTGGGGAGAATATCCTCGCTTAAAACAGGCGATTTCGCCAAGCCGCTCTCGAAGCATTTCCCGGGGACCGAAATGCTGACCAGAACCGCGAACTGGTCCGAATTTATGGCAAAGGACTCCTGGAGGCGGCAGCAGCGAGAAAGCTCGTTACCGCGGGATGGCCAGCCACCCTGGAGGAAGCTTTCAATCGCATGAGTGCCCGCGAGACAGCGCAGGAGCGCTACCAACACATCGGACGACACGAAGAGGCGATGGAGGTCGCTGCCTACTCCTCACCACCAGCAACGACGCCGCGCCAGCCACAAGAGCAACCGCAGCAGAAGAAGTCTGAGATAGACGCGTTGGCGAAGAAACTCGATCAGGTGATGACCAGGTTGGCGAAGTTGGAGATCCAGCGCAACGCATCGCGCCGTGGATCGCCGACGTCGCGCAGTGGTGGACGCAGAGGAGGCCGCGATGAACAGCGCTGTTACCGTTGTCAAGGGATCGGCCATATCGCCAGGTACTGTCCTTCACGTGCTGGACAAGCGCCGACTGGTGGACAAGCGCCATTCGACGCACGCTTCTCGACTCAGCCAAAAAACTAGATGGATTCCGGGGCCGCGTGGGAAGGCGCCCCCGGATAACCTTGACTCTAGGTGGGAAAATTAACGTCTTACTTGATACTGGTGCTAGTTTAAGTGTGATTTCTGAATTGTATTGGCGTAAGGTGAAAACTCCTCTTTTGAGTAAATGTAAGAACCCCACTGTTCTGACTGTGACAGGTGAACCCGTCAAAATAATTGGAATTACTCACCTCTGTTTTGACGAATTTCCCGAGCTAAAACTTCCTTTTGCTATAGTTCCATGGAGACACGTGTCATTGTCGGAATGGACTTATTACAGAAATGTAATGCACGCATTGACATTCCAAGTCATTGTTTAATGTGGTTCAGCAAAGTGTTACCATTGCGTTATGTTGAACAACCAATTGAATTGAGTGAGATTAGCGAAATTCCCGAATTCAAACATCCCCAGCCAATGCAATTCATGCTTGAAGCGTCTTATCCATTCCAAATCATTGGAGTCGATCTCGTTGGACCGTTAATTATTCCTTCGGCTAAGTCCAACGCTAAATATATCTTGACAGTGATCGACCATTGTTCTGGCTTCGTGGAAGCTATTCCCATCCAAAATCAAACCGCGAACGAAGTTGTGGATGCGCTGATGACTCATGTTATTAGTCGCTATTCTGTTCCCGAAATTCTCATTTCTGACAATGGCGCGTGCTTCACGGCACAATCGACGCAAGAATGGTTGAAACAATTAGGCATTCAACATCGGCGATCTACCAGTTGGCACTTAGCTACGAATGGACGTATCGAACGCTTCCATCGTACTTTGAAGTCAGTGCTATCTAAGCTCCTCAATAATGATTATCGTGAGTGGGAAAGCAAGCTACCTGAGGCGCTGATGGCGTATCGCCTTGCTATCAGCGATGTCACAGGTTTTTCCCAGCACTACTTGTTATTTGGGAGCGCCGCTTACGAAATTGTTATCGGATTTCTAATTCGGAGGCTGTGGGTTCGGGTCCCACCGGAGATGCCAAAATGTAGATTCGTCGGTCCCCAGGGCTCGTCCGTAGCCCCTTAGCGGAGCTTAACAGAGTCTCAGCCCAGTTAAACCAGTCACCATACTGATACTGTGCCTTTGAATGTTTATTTTCAAGCATCATATTTGTTGCAGGCATATAATCCCTATAGCATGATCATTGGCATAAAAACAACACACAAATAGATTTCAAAGTACACAAAAAGACAGAGAAATGTAAACAATCAATGCAAAGCAAATAGTCAATCAATACAAAGGTATTTTAACCATACTGTAATGAACTGTTATTTGAAACACTGCATTCATGTGTGTGGTCTCTCACCAGTGTGCATTCGCATGATGTGTGTTTTTGAACTGCTATTATGGGAGAATGCTTTCATGCATACACTTCATTCGTATCGTTTCTCACCAGTGTGCAATCGCATGTGTTTATTCAAATTGCATGTTGTGCCGAACATTTTCATGCACACACTGCATTCATATTGTCTACCATCAGTGAGAGTTTGCATGTGTGTAAGCAAATTGCCATCATTTCTCACAATCTCAGTTTTGACTTCCGGATTTTCAGTTGAGAATCCATTATCTCTTTCCATCTCCAGCTCTGCTTCACTTCCATTTACTAAAATACCCTTAAAATTGTCACCATAATCTTCTTTTTCAATGACATCTGAATAGTCTGCGGGAATTGAAGAACCATTATCTTCAACAATTCCTAATTCTATGTCCATTTTTTTAATCTGCTTCTCTTTCTTCATATGTTTATCATCATAATTATTAGGTGAGGCTGAGAAGATAACAGATTTAAGGTAGTGTATCCCATATTAAAAAAAAAAAGTCGTCACACAAGAATTACTCCAAACTTTTGTTTTTGTGAAGGACAATGATATAATAGATTGATAAAGCCCCCATGTGCTGGTGAAAAAACGGACCATTTTATCGGTATACTTATTACCATGCAGTACGGGCAGTATACATAACGGTTTTCCGAAAATGGCTCAGCAACTAACTTATTGGTAGTGCAGCATGTTGAAAATAAGCCCTTACAATTCTCAGGCATAGATCTATCTATACCTGGTTGAAATTTGGTAATCAGACAATCAGATCAAGTGGAGATAACGGTGATTGTGTACGAGAATTGCCTGGAAAAAAAAACATGGCGAGTTTATTCTTCTGTTGTATTTGCAGGCCGTTCTTTGAGACAAAATATACATGTAAATTTTCCTCATCCAATTTAGAACACATTCAAACAAAGATAATATGGGGTCACTGGACTAGTTTTCAACTTTTGGGAGTTTCAACAACCCTACCCCCTATTTGCCCAAATGTCGGAATTGTGAAAAAATTTAGTATTGATGAAAATTTACTATTTGGTCATGCTCTGATGAGGGTAAACAATGTAGATACAAGTGAAACACAAAATATCACAGAAAACAACTGAAAAAAGTATTATTTCTCTTTATTCAGGATGTTGTACAAAAATAGCAATACTAAAGTGTATTGCGACTGACTTCTTACTGACAGTACAAGAGCAAACGAAATTAGTTTCAACAATGTAAGAGTGCATCAATGTAACAATGTAATCCTTCACGAGAAACAATTAGGGATGGGCTTGATATTACTATGCGAGTTGCTCAATCGGTTTGACCGCCTGACTGCAATCCTGCAATCCTATGCCGACCGTGGGGGTCGAGGTCCCAGGTTCGAGACCCGATCAGGCCACGGGCGTTATGATTGTGAATTATAATTGTATTCCGTTATAATTGTAATTCTTCGGTGACTCTGCAGTGCTGCCCAACTGCGTAACAAGGCCGGCCGCTGTGTACTACTGTCTGTGGTGGTATGCAGGATAAAGAATGACGTAGTGACTCCAGGGCTACGTCAATTATGCACTAGTTGGATGGTAAGCTCCAAGCTCGTAATAACAAAGACTCAACCAATCACTTCATATTGGCTTTAATTTACCTTCAATAAAATATTCTAAAGTACTCAAAATAAAAAAAAAGGTCCAAGAAAGTGGTCTTTGTAGATCTTCCGCACGAGATGAGTGAGCACGTGAGAGAGAGAGACGGTCATCACGGTCATCATGGTCATCATCATAGCCATTAGGGTCATCACGGTCATCAACGTCATCAGGGTCTTCACGGGAAGAATGGCCATCAGTGTCATCACTGCCATGACAGTAATCATGGCCATCGAGGTCATCCTGGTCATCAGGGTTATCTTCTTATACATCACGGTTTGGTCTTCATAACTTGGTCGAGCGGCTTGGCTCGTGGTTTGGCTCTGGTTGAGCTTTTCTCGCCATCTTTGGTCATCTTCTTCGTCAACGTTTCAAGTAATATTTTCTGTGCTATACTGTATCCTTGGCCCTCTGTTCGTTTTCATCTGTGTTTCATCTGGCGTTCTTGTACAGCCTTGGTTGAAGGCTGTTCTAGGTAGTCATTCAGGGGAGTAGGTATCAACAGCAAAGATGGGCTCCAGGGTTCCGAGTGCAGCTAGTATCCGCTTCTCACACATACCAACAGTAACCATCAACCAATCAATCAATCACGAACTCCATGCGTTGGGTTTATCTATCATTTTAATCATCCCTTCTTAGGAACATATTATGCTTGATCTAAAAGGCCGCATTTGAAGTGCATATCAATTTATTACCTGATCTAAATCCAATCTCTACCTAAATCATTACGCTATAGTGTTCTATATCATGCACCAAATATTCGGCTACTCTAAGTATGGTTATTAGCTCTATCAACATTCGTTGTTATAAGAGACTGACATGAACCGCCCGTGGGATACGTCCAATCATAATTACTAAGGCTATGCAATAATAGGATTATACGATTACATTTAAGTGATCATTATAAGTATGGCTATTAGCTCTATCAACTTTCCTTTTAATAGAGACAGAAATGAATGGCCCGTGGAATACGTCCAATGCAAACTACTACGATTATGCAATTATAAGATTATACGATAATGTGTATGCATGTAATTATTAGGAATAAGATAAAACACAAGGAGTATAGAGTAAACATATCGGCAAGTGTCGATAATGTATATCATGGCTATGTGCTTACTACAGAAATCATCATAGGATGTAGTACATTCTGAGTCTAACATCTAACTCAAGGCAAGATGCGTATCATTTGTCGTAAAACTCAGACATGCTGACCTGAAGAGATACTTCTCTTTTGAGGTTACACGTGCTATATCATTGCCTGCAGGGTCAATGACCTGCAGAGGTATGGCTCGGTTTTGTGTCCGGGTCACAATTTAAATCATCATCATTTCTCGGCGTTACAATGAGGTCAATCTCATCATAATCGCATCGGTTTACTTTGCATTTGGGTTAGGAACTCGAGTACGGAGTCACAATGTCACTGGTGGCAGTTTTTGGCTCAACTGGTACTTGTTTAATGGAGTAATGGTCTGACTTCCGGCGGTCGGTAGGACCAACTTGCAACAACAGGGGTCTAATGAGTGAAGTGGAAAACAAAATCGCATCAAGAGGACCAGTCATCAGAAGGAAATACAATCGAAGGAGCAAGGGCTGCTGATACGGCGGGAACTGGCACACTAGACGTAGTAAGATTCGGTTGATCATTACTTGGTCTCTTAGGACCTCTAGGTATACGCGTGGGCAGGTAGGATTCTTCAACAACGGGGATTGGCTTGGCTTCAGAACTAAAATAATCAAAGGTTGTTTGGTTTTTCAACGGCGGAAGGGGGTTTATCTCATCATAAGGTTTACTCTCTGAAATTTCTCGAACATTTTTTTGATTTATACGGACTACGTTGCCAGTAACTCGATAACACGGAGGGCACCATCATGTGATGATATCACCTGATATCCTGGCTGCCAACGAGTCTCACCCTTTTTAGGATTTAAGATACATACAGAGACAAAAGTCCCTGGTGGTAGGCGTTTAATTGGCTCCACTGGGTTCATTTTCTCTATATGTTTCTTTTTGCTTAGAGCGGTATTCACGAAGTATTCGTTCAGCTAATCGAATGGCCTGTAATCTCTCTCCTTCTTCCTGGGAAGAGGGATTGGCACGTGGCAACCTAGGTTTTTGACCAAAGACTGCTTGATAAGGGTTAATTCCTGCTTGACCCTGAGTAATGCAATAAGCATATAATGCAGAGGCTAGATATTCGGTCCACTTCCGGGGATTACCACCAGTCAATTTTAACAACAGCTTCTGAATAGTACCATTGAATCGTTCTGTCATGTCGTTGCATTGGGGATGATACGGGGACGTTAGTCTGTGAGATATGCCAAACTTTCTCAACCAATTCTCGAAATTAGAACTTGTCATTTCTTGTCATTTCTCCATTGTCACTAATGAGATAACGTGGAACTCCATAACGAGCAACAATGTTGTCTATGAACGCCTCCTGAACAGTATCTGCCTTTTTAGATGCTATGGGAATTGCCTCACACCACCCCGAAAGGTGATCCACACACGTTAAAAGATATTGTCTACCTCTGCGATCTCGAGGAAAAGGGCCTACTAAGTCAATTCCCCAGGTATGGAACGGAGCAGGCGGGACAGGAACAGTACCACGAGGATGTGCAGGATGGTTTGGCGATAAGCTGTTACATAGTACACAATGTCTTATGTAGTCTTTGATATGTTGTCGCATACCGGGCCAAACATAATGTTCCTGTACCCTAGCTAAGGTCTTGAGAAAAGCAGCATGACCTACTTCTGCATGACAGCAATCAATCACTTGCTGACAAAACTGCTGAGACAGTAACAAACGCAGGTATCGGCCTGCATTGCGACTTGGTTCGGCCATAGTAAAGATAAGGCTACCTTGCACAATATATTGGGACTCGTCCGTTTCCTGAGATGCTTCTACGTAAGCATCACGAAATTGCTCTTTTTGACGGCGTGCAAGATCATGGAGATCAATTCTATCAGTAACCCAAACATCGGGAATGTCTGCTGGCACGACAACAGGTGTTGGAGTGGAGGGTTCAATGGCGGCTATTCGAGATAACATATCAGCACGGATATTTAGTTTTCCAGGGTGGTACAAAATTGGGGCCTGAAACTCTTGTATTTGTTGCGACCAACGAGAAATTTTGGATGATCTGATCTCGGACTGAAAGAGACTTCGTAGGGGTTTATGGTCTGTATGGATTTCGAACTTGGCACCCCATAGATAAGCATGGAATTTCTTTAATGCATAAAGGATAATGGATAGGCTTTTTTTTCAATGGTCGCCCAATTCAATTGTGCTCCAGACAATTTGTGAGATAGATAGCTAATGACTCGTTCAACACCTTCGTTATCTTTTTGAACCAGAATAGCACCCACAGCTTTGTTTGAGGCATCAGTGTAAAGAATATAAGGCTTGGAAACATCAGGATGAACAAGTATTGGAGATTGCGTCAGAGCAGTTTTAAGTGCACCAAAGGCCTCCTGTTGATCAGATCCCCACCTGAACGGTTCTCGAGACTTGGTCAAGTCAGTTAGAGGCGCAGCCAGGGTCGCGAAACCTGGGATGAATTGCCGATAATAACCTGCCATGCCTAAGAATGACCGAACTGATGTGAGATCCTTTGGAGGACCAAG
>KB294607.1:11013-23949 GCA_000328365.1 Capitella teleta | reverse complement strand
ATTTTGCACCTGAGGAAGGTACTGGCATGATTGGCTCAGACGCTCAGCTCTTCAACACCATTGAAAAGCGCCAGAATAGGCCTCCGCGTTCCACACTGGAACCTCCAGCAATGAACGTCAACCGAGAGCGCGATGTTTCATGGGGAAACCCCGCTACCCACTTGGGCGGCTGCTGGGCTCCTCACTCTACAACCGATTCGCATGATTGGCGCCTTACTCAGCCTGTTCGAAGGTCGGCGGCTCCAACAACGCAATCGCATCCATCTGCTGCTAATCCTCGGTTGCCAAAGTTCACCGGGAAGGTGGGGGACCCCTTGGACTGGGTGGCGTTCATCGTCAATTTTGAGCGTCGGGCTGAACGCTACACTTGGGATGATGCCACACGGCTTGATTTCCTGATTGAGTGTTTGCAGGACCAAGCAGCCCATTTTTTCAGCCGTCTACCACCTTATCATCGATGCAGCTACGCGCTGCTCAAGGGGAAGCTGCGTACACGTTTCAACGTAGTACAGGCACCAGCAGTACTGCGCAAGCAGCTCCAAGACGTGCGGCGGGGGATGGAGGAGTCCCTGCAAGAGTTTGCCTCACGGGTCCAGCAGCTGCAAGGGATGCGCATTCCTCCTTGGTCACTGAGGCTGTTGAGTCCATGGCCGTGGACGCCTTTTTGCGAGGGTGTAAGGAGAAGCTGGCGGCTTACAGCGCGCTCAATCGAGAGCTGGCTACCGTTGAGTTGGCGGTGAATTTGGTGGAGGGAGCGGTGACGAACCAACAGGCAGTATTTGTGTCCACAGTTCCCGTTTCTAAGTTGCGGCAAGTTCTCCGATTCGAAAATCCAACGCAAACACAGCCGATGACTACCAGGTACGGGCTGTGCACGCGTCTTCTGTGGAAGGCCTGGAGGCAGCCACAGTAAAAAGGTTCAGGCAGTGTGAAGGGGCATTAGTGGAGGTCAAGGCTGGGTTGTCGTCCCTTGGCGAGCAGATGAAGGAGGTGGTGTCTTTGGGTTATTTCCAAGCCAGAGGTAGAGCTAGGGCTCGCTCTCGTTCTCCCTCCCCAGTCGTCTGCTACAACTGCAACGAACCTGGGCATTTCAGTCGTGAATGAATTGTGAATATATAAGCTTCACAAAATATATTTTCCAGCTAACATGGCCGTCCCGGGCAATCGGAGCCACATATTGCTTTCACTGGTCTCCGGCACTACTGAAAAGAAGTACCGACACACACCGATGAAAACTCACCACTACTTTGGTATATCCATTTCACTCGATGTCATATGACGTCCCTCGGAATCCCCAAGATGGCTCACAAGGCGAGGCGAGTGAAAATGAATATACAATATTTGCAGAATACGACCAGTTGACTAAATGTTACTATAAATAGCAGCCAATATAAGATACCAGCTGTCATCGGTGTGTGCCTGTGTCATTATATATATGATCAGGAAACTACCTGAAGGATGTTAATATCACTGGATCGCTCAAAGCAGTTTTGGTGCGCATGTACCTCCGGCCAACAAGCCTCGTTCTGAATTCAAATGACGTCACACCCCCCCTGGTTCCACGTCGTAACAACAAGAGTGTGAAACGGACCCGTTATCGCTCTCTTGGATGTGAAATGAATGATGTGATAAACAAGTTTGTCGTTCGGGATTGTGGCAACTGATGAACTGAAGATACGAATAATAATTTTCACTGGTGTACAGGTCGTTCAAACGCAGGTCTCATTGCATGTATCAGCTTGCATATCTGCCTCTCACAACGCGTCAGTGACTCAGTCAGAGACTGACAGTCACGCACCCATATATGATAGAGTCATCATCATGATAGTAACTGAGTGAGTATATAGGCCCTACTAGACAGCAGTCAGTGCAGTATGAGTGTCACTGTCAAATTGTCAATTACTCTCAGTAAGTTGCAGTTGCTGACTCGGTGAATCAGTCATGACCTGTTGATTGTACTGTATACGTTGCATGACTGAATTACTAGATATCTGTATATTTTATGACCTAGTCATCGTGAATAGCTTTGTGGATGACTGCCTATACTCATAATACATGTACTATGAGTCCTATGAGTAATTGAATAATGTTGTATTGGCCTACGTACATAAATAACATGCTTACTCACGAAAACTTATTACTGGTTCAATATCACAGATAATCAAGACAGCGACTCAGTCATATATTTGAAGTTCATTTGTTGTTTCTCCGTTCATATTCAATAGTCAATCAAGGAATTCGTGATTAAATCCAATGATCTAGATAAATCGGGCAAGACCAATGACGTCTCGCTGTAGTATGTCAGCTAAATGAGCATATACTTTATTAAACTCATATTCTCATTAAGGAGTGCAAATAAATTGCTAATATACGTATAATTAAAGTGTCTTCTTTCAATCTTATAGACTCGTTCAATTGCAACTCGACCTGGAAATTGCACGAGGAGCTTGTAGCATTCATATTGAAAAGCGAGAAAAAAAAAAGTCCCAAGAATTAAGAAGAATTGGATTAGTGGATTACGACAAATGAATCGTTTTTATGTAGGTGTTTTATTCTGTTAATTTAATATCATTAGTATTTTTACCGAGGCCCATTGTGCTGGTTTTCATCTGTTACTGACATTGTATTAACGTTGTCATGCAACCATGTTCTTTTGATTGCATATGTTATAGTGCTAGCATTATTTTTTTTTATTACTCTTTTTATTGTCCATTGATTGAGTATATTATCAAATATTGAATCATATATGATATAATTTTGAGCTATGTGAAGATACCCAATAAGAGGACTTTCATGAGTTAGGTGTAAGTACAAATAACTATTAAAAAGATTTTAAATTTTTTTTTTTTTTTTTTTTTTTTGGTAATATATTCTGCAAGGAACCACCATAATAGTATGAAATTGATTATTCTCTGGTTAAACCGGTAAAAACATGGGTTTTTATTACAACTTTGACAGTTTCGTACGTTATGGTCGCTGAATGCGTTATGCTGATGTGTGCGTTATGATCACTGAGTGCGTTATACTTGTAGCATCGACTGCCGATTTTCGTGCTTCGTGCTCGTTTGCAGAGCTTCCAAGAGTGCAACGCGCAATGGCGAAATGTACCGTTCCTGCGAGCAATCTAGGATAGTAGTGGAAATCATTGGTTGCATGTGTGACATGGGGAATCATTTCCCAGCCAAAAAGATGTCATTAACACTTGTCTTGCTGGTCCTAATGGGCAAGGCGTGTGACTTTGAATCAGAAGATTGCGATTTCGAGTCTGGTCGCGGTCGGAATTCTTTTGATGAACAAGCAATTTTGTTTTCTCTCTTTGCATCTGGCAAAGCTTCACAAAATATATTTTCCAGCAAACATGGCCGTCTCGGGCAATCGGAGCCACATATTGCTTTCACTGTCCTCCGGCGCTACTAAAAAGAAGCACCGGCACACACCAATGAAAACTCACCCCTACTTTGGTATATCCATTTCACTCGATTTCAGATGACGTCCCTCGGAATTCTCAAGATGGCTCACAAGGCGAGGCGAGTGAATTCACAGTATTTGCTGAATATGACCAGTTGACTAAATGTTAATTACTATAAATAGCAGCCAATCAGATACCAGCTGTCATAGGTGTGTGCCTGTGTCATTATATATACAACAAGGGAACCAGTGAACATATTACTCCACTTCGGCCTGATTGATTGACTCAGTCTGACGGCAAAGTCGATCTGCAGTTGCATATGAATTTGTGTGTTTGTTTTAGAGGCGTTTTAAAGGTGTAATTTGTTAATTAATGTTAATTAAATAAATAATTATTTTGGATAATTCAAGAAGCGAATACCAAAGCGCGGATTCGATCAATTATGACCGCGGTGAATTTTTAATTAATTTACTTGTAATCCAGATTTCTTTACTGCGACCAAAATAGAAAAAAATAAATAAAATAAAATAAAAATATATATATATTATATATATATACTTTGGTCCTTGCGTAATCGAGCGCCATTGATCGAGTACAATCGTTGACGGAATAAGAATTATTTATTAGACATTAGCGTGCGATTACCAAAAGTGACACAATTTGTACTCTGCATTAATTGAGCAGATGAAGGTCAACGAGAAGTGGGTCACACACGATGATGGATGCGTTGGGGTGACTTGGGTGATGCGCCTTCGCATCATTGATCCTTCTGCGGAAATTCAAGAAAAACACTCTTGGCATCACTGAAACCCGGACCAGAAACGAATTATGCAATCATTCGATTAGAGATAAAACTATTGTTGGATATCACCTGCAAATACGCAAGAATGTTATCATAATCAGGTGATTTCTATTTGAGCACTTTTCTTGTAACGCAAGAACGTTCCTGCCACAATTAACATCCCACAATGTGTATACCAGCTCAAGTGAATATAATTATATATATATATATATATATTTTTTAATGTAGTGGAGTGAGATGAGATACCAAATAAAGGATCTAGAAACTAGCGGAGCTATAGGATTTTTGGAGATAAGAAACCCAGCTTTCAATATTGATCATCTCTTTGAAGGAAGGCACTCGATTATGTTCTCCCTGGATCTATACATTTTGGTCGCCAGTGGGCATATTTCGTCCCAACCAATCATGGCCCTTAGATATCAGCCTATTACGGTGCAAAAGCAAGAGCAAATGAGGCAATTATGATTCGCCTGCGATGGGAAAAGGCCCGTCAAAGATGACAGATGAACTGACTTTTGAGTAAAAGCAAAGTAATCCACATGAAGGATGGTGGTCAATGCCTGGGGTCATGCGGTTCATTTGGTCATTGCTGATTCAATACTGTGTGGATATGATGACATTGAGGCTGATCTCAGTCCCTGGATCTCCAGGGTTTATTTTGCACGATTGACAAACGGGAAGCAAAGTGAACCGTTGCACCTTCCTTTCTAATCAAAACACGAATATATGTGGATACTTCTGAAATATGCCCCGTTGTCATGCAGATTCCAACATAAAATGTACGTCACTCCAAATGTCCTTTGCGTGATTTTCAATGTACGGTCAGTGCTGACCCATATTCAGATGTAGGTCAACCCGAATGTCGAAATTCCGCAAAATAAATCACTCTGATTCAGCTGCAATCTTCCAGAAAGGTCACTCACCGCGGATATGATCCATATTTCTACTCACGATGCCTCCGTTGGATGATGCAGTGTGTATGCGAAGCTATCAATTGTATTTAGAAATGGAGCTAAGCAGATTGAAGTGTGACAGATATAATGCAGCATTTTTCCCTTGGGATATATATGGTGCTTAATTACCTCACGTTATTGTGAAATCATGATGCGTTAGAATGAGACCTGATGTGAAATTATATGAAAAATTATGTGGTTTCTCTTTATCTGCCTCGCCACCAACAAAGGAAGAGGTTTAAACTACTTACTACAGATGGTTCGAATGTTTGGAATGCTTCCGGAATTTCTGATAACAAAAACCACCGTTTTGTAGCAAGAGTTTTTAGGTCATCGGAATCTTTGCATTTCAGCCACGAGGCAAATAGGCTTCGTTAAGCGTTCACAGGCCATTGACCTTGGTGTTCGCGTGATTTATGATGCTCTCTCTCTACGACATCGAAATACTATTCAGATAAAAAGACATACGAGCAGAAGCCTATTGACTCAATATATTGGACACAATTGACCAGACTGAAGCAGCATAATTGCATCGTAGACGCAAATAAAAAACCATCGCTTTATTATTATTATTTTTTTTTTTTTGTGGAGAGTCGGCTGCATTGTTGGCAGACATGCACTCTGCATCACACAATTGAAGAGGAGACTGCACCGTGCCTGTTGTCTGCATCATCAGATATGCAATGCCTGCAAGGTGATTTTGGCTGTCGTGGGTGGAATAAGATTGAGTGACGTCATTGAACAGTGTGCGCAATCTCCTTTCGCGTTTCGTCAACAGAATCTGCGACCTGAATGAACTTCTTTGGTACGCAGACATGGTTTGCCCACTGTTGCATAATTATGCGGTGCAAATATCAAAAGACGCAACGCAGGGTAAGAGGGTGTCTGTCTGTTACAGTTTCATGATAAATTATTTTATGGTGCATTGGTTAATGTCGGATATCTTGAAACGCAAGAGAACTGCGTCCGACTACAAGCGGTGATTGTCGGTCCCTACGTCAATGTCCCACCAGCACTAGTGTACAAACAACAATGCAATGCTTAAGAAATAACTGCTGACAAACACACGATACTACTATAAAACAAGCAAACTGAGGCTATTGAAATCGTAGAATTTCCCGTAATCACGTTTTACCATTTAATGGACAATGCCGATCTGTCACTTTCAATCCCACTGATTCTATCATTGTCTTTTACTCTATCTGACGCTATGTCTGTCAGTCTTTCTTTCACTGTCGATGTAACTATATCTGTCACCGTTTCTGTCACTGTTTCTGGCATTCATTGTCGATGTGACTCTTTCTGTCACTGCCAATGCCCCATGTTGGTCGGTCTTTCCGCCATTGTCACTGTCCATGTCATCCAAGCTTTTCCCCAAAGGAACGTCCATTAAGATTGAATAACACTTAATATTAATAATAATATCAAAAGATAAAAAAATGAACATAATACATGTAATAATATCTCATTGAATAAGTTAATTGTTCTCTTTCAGGCATAACACATTTTAAGTTGGCATTAAAGTGTATCTAATTAATTTTGTTTCCCCTTTTCAGTTGGTGAATTCGTATAAAGCGAATTGCAGACCTGTCATTGACAACATCACAAAACAATAGAATAAATGGCATTATTTTGTGCCCTGCAAATGATCTGCGGCATTACATCATCCAGACACAAGGCGCAGCTACCCTCCCAAAGGACATTCTAATCGTCATCAAACGTTATTCGGGAAAGTGTTGTAGGAGACAGAGGCCGATGGCCGCGAGCCACTTCTTCAAGAAATTGTCAGTTCTGGTGGTTGTGGGCGATATGGCGCGAATATGATAATGGTGACCTCATTTTCCATGCTTTTATGTCAAGGTCAACAACCTCGCGTGGATATAAGTCAAATTGATCAGTTGACTGCTGAGTAAATTATGGGATAGCATTCAGCCGGAAGCAAGTACTTCCGCAGCCATTAATTCAATTCTCACAGGAAACGGAAATGCACCCACGGTCGCAATACTTGGTATATATACCTAAACTTTATTTCATATGGCGTAATCTATGGATGAATTTTATGAAATTGGCTGACCTAAATAAGTTGCTGCCATTGAAATTCGACTTTCGAATTCACTGCATAGAGTGCAATTTCCCTTTGGATTCGATGTGATTAATCCGAACTTCACATGGGGATCGAATTTTTCTAAAAGAATACCTCGAGCATGTTTAGAGTGAATTCTGACACATATTTCATTCGAAAATTAACAGTTTGGTTAAAACGGAAAAATAAATGAAAAAGTATTGTGTGATTGTCACAGTGATTATTGAAATGGTTCGTTATAGAACACCTATAATTGACCTGCCTTCCATAAAATCTTGAGTAAGAAGACACCAAACACCTATCTGGAGGAGGTGATATATTATTATTATCGTCTGCCAAGTGGAGAGTGCAGGGCTTTCGAGATATTATTTATACACACCACATGATGGCAATATGCCTCAACAATGGTCTCACTGTGACATAAAGACCTTGCATTACTCAGTTGAGTACCTTACTGGGTAGACATGCCTCTGCTCGCAAATAAAAGTCCAAAGTCCAACCACATTGCTAAAAAAGACTATCTCTTGTCTAACCGTATCCGACATGCTATGTCATCTACACGCTTGAAATGAACCAGCTAAATTGTTATACTCATATTAATTTAGATTATCTCCTATATGTCTAAGAAAAACCCCCCTCAAAACATGCAATTTCTAAATGTAAGAATAACCTCAGGAAAACGTATCAAAATTTGAGTTTTAAACTTGTACTTTTCTTCTGAATCAAGGATTGAAATTAATTTAACTTACCACCTGCACTTCCAACTAACGCTCTTCTCTGCTTTTGAGACTTCAAGATCAAATCATAATGCAAAGCATTGCATACTTCAACGGCGGAACGAAATACCTCTGCACTACTTAACCGCCGCTTTATTGATACGCTTGATTGCGTGCCGGGGTTTCGAGGGCCATGCGCGGTCTAACTGTACTCAATAGGTCTATGGCTAGACCATTGATGGTTGAAGCTGCTGCATACTGAAGCGGGTCACAAACTAGTGGAAGTACCAGTTGCCTTTTCTGTACTCCTCTATCCGACAATTATAGGTTGTTCAACTAAAAAAAAAAGAATGTCTGTTTTTTTTTTCTGGCAAAGTCAAGGTCAACAACAACCTCGCTCAGCGCAGATAATAATCATGCATAATTATGTGCTATAGTGTATTATTCCCTTACATATACGAAATTATATGCCAATCATTCCAAGAGAAGCAATTGGTCGTAAGTGATACCATCACGTGGTGCTTCTATGAATTAGTACATAAAGGGAGAGCAGTCAGAGCTATTGCTAAGTTCTGAGTGAGTTGCGATTCAATCATGGGCGAACGCAAAGCTGTCCTCCTGCTCATCGCTGCCTGTGTCGGTCAGTTAAGTATTCACATGTAGGAATGTCCATACTGCTGGTTCCTGGTGCAGCGTGTGAGATATCGGTGGTCACGGTTGAAAGGTGAGATCAGACACAGCTAACAGCTGAAGAAGCGAGGGGAAGGTCGTACTCATGCTGCCGAGTTCTAGTTCCACGTGATGTAACCATGACCTAAACACTCTTAGGTTATATATACATATGGATCTAAGTCATTACTGATGAACGATTCAATGAACTGAACTCTTTAATCATTTTCTTTTTGTTCCAGCGACGGCAGGATCCTACAGTCTCAGAAAAAGTCAAGACGAACGAGCCTGCGCCAGTATCGGCACAGAACTTGTGACCTTCGTTGATTTCATAGCGAATGCGAACCCGAATTTCGATCTTAGAAACAAAATCCGCATTATGGCTGGGATCGATGTCAATACAGACGTTGATGATATTCAAGATATTCTCTGCACTTTTGCTGGTAAACTTCAAATTACATACTCTCTTGTTATTTTCATGCATATTATTATTCGTCGTTTCACATACTAACTTTAATTTTTACCCACAGAGCTGAGTACAAATGATTTTGTTGGATACCTCCGTCAGTCTGGCGTGGAATACAACTTAGTGAGAGGTGCTTACGTATTCATCGCATCCGCTACTCTGAACACCGTCCGAGAAACGTTTGATATGCCATTCTCGACTACCATTTACAATGCTGGCTTCACTATGATCGACCCGGAGGCGGTTAAAGAATTTGACGGTGAGCAGCAGTAAATCACGTTTGACGGCTCACAATTTGGATATTTAATCACACACTAGATCCCGATATGCAATCAGTTGGACTCGCTCCTCCACGGTTTGACGTGTCATGCGAAGAAATAGATAAGTACACATCTTTGTCATAATTCTTCGCATTTTGTATGTGTTCCTTTTATACTGATGGCAACTCAAACCTTCCGAATGCCACCTTTTGTGAATGCGGCCAAAGTTCAAGATTGGATTTGCGATGTTGTTTGTAAGTTGACGCAATTGAGCCATTGCGTTTGAGTAAATGTACATGATCTTTAGCTGCTTCGAGTATTGGGGAAATTCAAAGCGTCCTGGATAGGCATGGCATTATGGAAGATGCCGTGGACTTCCACAAAGAACTGCTGAGGAATCTATTGTGAGTGTGACATGGGCTCTATCTTACATCCGAGTATTCTTCTCATCGTAGCTCCAGGATGCCTTCCCTGGAATCGGATGCCAACGAAGAATGGAGAAGTCAGTACCAGAGGGATTATGTTCGACACATCATCAGACTTCTGCGAGCCTTTGAGTCTGCTGGATTCTTTGAATAAATTTACTCCTATTTAATCGTAATAAAATAAACATGTTGATGTTATGCAGAAGTCAAGCAAACGCAGGGAGTTGTTCATTTGTAATTAGGCTAACCATACTCTCCTATTTAGTTGCCATTAAATAAATCATCGTAGCAACAACCTAAAAATCGCTGCACAAAAACAAACATGCTGACGTAACAGATAATTCATAGCATTTGGTTCTCAAACAACGACTGAACAGTGAACTGTACAAAGCGTGGACATTATACAAACACACAAACACAAACACAAACGGAGGCTTGTGTTATTTAGCTACATCGCACACGTAATAATTAAGCACATAGATACCAGTTATAATGCGTTAAATAACATTTCATAACATCCAACAGCCGCCCATGTAGAACTACCAAGCAATGGCATAATCATGGATGCCAGTCGTCTCCATCTGTCGTAAAGCTTCCGATATCTGTAGCTGCCACTCGCAGTGATCAACCTCCAGCTAAAAAGCCTGCAATTGATACAAAGCTACAAAGCAAACAATAATCCATTTTTCAATCCCGTAGAGATAATTTCTTTTTATTTGTGTTTTTGTTTGTTAGTTGAGGCTGAGAAGTTCCCTTGCGATTTAGTTGTTAATCACTTCCGGTTTGACCAGTGACCGCATTTGAGATCATTTAATAATATACCGTGATATTGTAGTAATAGCCACACGGATTTCCTGTTGCATTTGCATTTAAGAGCAATTATACTAATAATAATTCCGTTCATAAAATGTTGGTTCAGATTCTATGAATAAAATATATGTAAAATAAATTAAAATAAACAAAGTAAAGCAAACAATCACTCATTGTGGGTTTAATGGAGCCGCATAGTGTTCCATCACAATGGCAAGTAGCAACACCAAATGTTTCTGCAGCGAATGAAACGAACACTAAATATACAATGTCCTCACAAAACAAGATGAGTGTTAAAGTGAATCTGACCAAGAATTGTTATGGAATGTTTGGCTGAGACGTAAATCAGGAGGGCATCCGCCCATCGCGTTGAATAATCCACGTCTGGCTTAATCCATCTTCTAAAGAAACAGTTGTTTATTGGGCGATTAAGACAAGAGGTGGTGAAGCAATTAATAGCAATAACAAATAACACTATTGCTGAAAATAGAATCAACTACAGATCAATTGCAACAGTTGCCTGATATAATGTTACATCATGCATTCGTCTTGTATTGTATGAAGTACAATTATTTCATTTGGGCAATTTGGGCATTGACGATTTGTCCACCAATGTAACCTTTCACATTGGCAATTGGTGGTATTATAGCGATCTTCATGTTGATGCAAACTGTCTTGAAAATATGTTTGTTACCGAAAGGAATATTTTTCTCCCGGGGGACTGAGGGAGGTCAATTCAAGATCACTCACTCCGTCTGGTTCCGCTCTCACACGAATGAAGACGAAATTGTCGTTAGTAACATGTGGTTTCCGTTTCCGGTTGGACATCCAATGAGAATACAAAAGAAGACACCGGATCGAAATTGGTTTAATCGGAATTCACCAATCAGGTCACGCCAATAAATTCTTACCATTCCTTCATTTCCTGATAAGATGATAAGCGAAACGTAATCCTAATTGTCGAGAACATCAAACGCCTTCAGATTGCGCCACAATGAAATGTTGCCAGGGCAACATGAAGCCCAATGCAGATCAACATCGCTGCTCTTGCATCTTTTTGAAGCCGAATTGGCGCCACCACAGGTAAAGAACACGGCTTAGTTCGGCGCAAGCATTTACTCTTCAAAGGCAAGTTTTTCAAGGGAATAATTATTAGCGATGCCTTCAACAGCAAATGGCTTGTTGGCGTTGCGTAATTCCCATCTTCGCCAATGCAATCAAAAAAAAAAAAAAAAAAAAAAAAAAAACCACTGTCAAATAATAGGGGGAAAAAAGAGAATATGACGACAGACGAAACCAAAGCAATCCCTTTGACATTTTGTAAGACGCACATGTTGTGCCTATATATAATTATAGATCTCTTTCCCTAGTGATTCAACGGAGAGAGGCATATCACGGAAGTTTGAGAAAAAAACTCAGTTTGTCTCGGATGCATACATTTTTCTTTGTATCTCTTCTGACTGCAGAGTAAATTAATTTCCGTGCTTAAATTAGCGTTGCAATAAATTTTCGGACTGAAGCGTAAATTAATATTCATACTTAAGTTAACGTTACATTAAATTTTCCTGCCTAAAGAGTAAATTAAATTTCCGCATTTAGATTAGCGCTGCATTATATTTTCCTGACTGAAGAGTATATTAATTTCCGCATTTAGATTAAATTTTTATGACTGAAGAGTAGATTAATTTCCGTGCATAAATTAGCATTGCTTTATATTTTCCTGACTGCATCGTAAATTAACGTTCTGTATTTAATTTAGCATTGTATTACATTTTCTTGACTGCAGCGTAAATTAATGTCCGTGTTTAAATTAGCATTGCATTTAATTTTCTTAACTGAAGAGTAAATATTTTCCGTGCTTAAATTTCTTGACTGCAGCGAAAATTAATTTCTTGTTTAAATTAGCATTGCATTAAATTTTCCTTACTGAAGAGAAAATTATTTTCTGTGCATAAATTATCATTGCTTTATATTTTCCTGACTGCATCGTAAATTAATTTTCTGTACTTAATTTAGCATTGTATTAAATTTCCCTGAATGCTTCGTAAATTAATTTTCTGTGCATTGCATTAAATGTTCATAACTGAAGAGTAAATAATTTCCGTGGTTAGCTTAGCTTTGCATCAAATTTTCCTGACTTAAAAGTAAATTTATTTCTTTGCTTAAATTAGCATTGCATTAAATTTTACTGACTGCATCATAAATGTTTCACTTGGAACCTCAGTTTCATGGTTCCAATCTCCTTCCCGGACGCCATCCATCTCCACCGATGCTTCTCTTCCTCTTATTCAGAAGCTGTTAAGCTGATACAAACTGCAGAATAACAGCTTTTAACTGCACGCT